>JAXCGZ010019861.1:0-31590 GCA_037179515.1 Halocaridina rubra
CCAACATTCTATTCTACCTAACTCCCTTTGTCCCAGCCAACTAGGGAGGGGTACTGTACACATTTATTAAAGTAAATAAACCAACAGATGTACAAACAATGATGAGCCCTTAATAACAATAATAATAATGACATTAATAATAATAATAATAATAATAATAATAATAATAATAATAATAATAATAATCTCCTCAATCATCATAAAAGGAAATTATTGTTGCGAATAATAATAATAATAAGAGCTAAGGAGAATTTTTGGAATAGACATCATGAAAGTAATGCAGAGGTATATGCATTACACATCTTTTATAATCCCTTCACATCTGACAGGTCATTACACTCTCCATCTCTGTTTCTCTTTACTTTGTGTATTCTTCGTGCCCAGACCCAATAATACCTGTTTTATTGTATTATTTTTTGGCCCTCCTGGTGTCACAATCATTAATTCCCCCCCCCAAAAAAAAAAAATTCGCAATGCACTAATTTCGCAATAGGGGAACCGCGATATAGCAAGGGATTACTATATATATAATATATATATATATATATATATATATATATATATATATATATATATATATATATATATATATATATATATATATATAATATATATATATATACATGCAGTGATCCCCCGCTGTATTGCGTTTCTTGGTTCGCGTTTTCACTGTATCGCGTTTTTTTTTTTTGGCAAATTATTATTGTAAAATACTTATGTACATGAGTATGTCATGTAATTACCACTTCATTCACCGTAATTTTATCTATCACTTTCATATAAATTTACGTTGCATGCTGTTATTTATGAAGTAAAGGGTGGTTTGTTAACAGTACAGGGAGGGTTTATACAGTGTAAACGTAACAATAAATAAAAATATCTGTGTACATAAAGGCTGATCCTACTTCGCGGTTTTCCTGTCTCGCGCCGGGTCCCGGAACCGAACTACCGTGATAATGGGGGGACTACTGTATATATATATATATATATATATATATATATATATATATATATATATATATATATATATATATATATATATATATATATATATATATATATATATATATATATATATATATATATATATATATATATATATATATATATTATATATATATATATATATATATTATATAATATAAAATAAAAAAAATAAAAAAATATCCTAGTTCTTAGAATAACGTGGAGATAGTTCTCAGAAGTGCTGCATATATTGATTTTCGTTTAATTTAACGAGTTATTTTCCAAAAGAAACAATGATAATGGGCATAGCTCGTTCCAAAGCTGTCCATAGACACACTATACCAAATATATAAGATTAGTAAAACATATGTTATAAGTACATAACAAAGCAAAAAGACCTGTAGTTATTTATATTAACATGCAAATAGTGTACAGTATGAAAGATATACAGATTTACTGTACAGTGAATAAATTAATGCTCTCTATTATGTGGTGGGCAACAGGCATACACTCGGACGTGCATGGTGATGGTGAGCACAAGGATACAAACCTTTTGCCGCCTTCATATCACCTGAAGCACCCTCGTACGCTATTTCCCTAATGATATTATATTGAAAGTTTGTTTGCTGTTTGTTCTTAATGCTTTTTTGTCAATTTTCTTCATAATATTCAATCGCATTAAGGGGTAGACGAGGAGGAGGATGCGGGAGAACAAACCTCTATCGGCAAACGTTTTGCCGTTTCCATATCAGCTGATGCATATCACAATTCAGTCTCAATATCTTACTCATAAAATATTTCTTTGCTCACTCTTCTTTACATATCGACCGTGCTACATGAAATCTAAACGTAAACAAAGTCAGCTGAGAGAAAAAGAAAACTATACAATTAGTTACAAAGAAAACGTATATCGGGGAAACTTGAATGAAATACAGTGATCCCTCGTTTATCGCGGGGGTTAGGTTAGGTTTGGGGACCGACCGCGATAGGTGAATTTCCGCGAAGTAGGATCACCCTATATGTGCATAAGTATTTTACATTTATTTTTACCTTTACTGTATAAACCTTCCCTGTACTGTTAATAAACCACCCTTTACTTCATAAATAACAGCATGCAAGCGTAAATTTATATGAAAGTGATAGGTAAACTTACCGTGAATGAGGTGGTAATGACATGACATACTCCTGTACATAGGTATTTTACAATTATTTTTACGTTTACAGTATAAAACCTTCTTCCTTCTTCAGCACATCTAACAGTTTCACCTTATCTGTTATGGTTAACATCTTCCTTTGGCGCTTAGGCTCACTACCAGAAGCCTTAGAAGGTGAAGGACGCTTGGGAGGCATTGCAGGGGTTGAAAAAAGTGAAGATTATAATTCACAAGCACAACGTATTAATAAGCACAACGCGAACGGCGCACATGTGAGTTAGACTGAACGAGTGAGGCGAGACAATGGAAGATGGTGGGAGAACCAAGCTTCAATCAAAAAGCTAATCAGATCCCATGATACAGAACATGCAGAAAAACAATTATGTGATTCGTCATCTCCCACCCTTTCATCCAATAGCATAAGACGCCAAATTTAAAAAAAGCATTAAGAACAAACAGCAAACATATTTTCAATATAATATCGTCAGGGAAATAGATTGTGAGGGTGCATCAGCTGATACGGAAATAGCAAAACATTTGCCGATAGGGGTTCGTTCTCCTGCATCCTACTCCTCTTCTACCACTTAATGCGATCGAATATGAAGAAAATTGAAAAAAAGCACTGCGAACAAACAGCAAAAATATTTTCACTATAATATCATCAGGGAAATAGCGTGCGAGGGTGCATCAGCTGATACAGAAGTGTGACAAAACGTATGCATCCTCGTCCTCACCACCACCATCAGTGTTGCCAGAATAGATGAATGAGAGAAATGATAAATATGAAAAATATACATGTAAGCTGGTAAGTTATTTCAAGTATCTTAAAGATGAAGTTCATTTTTATTTAAATCACAGTATTTACTACCATCTTGTAATTAATATATATCTTAAAATGCATCATACATTTGAAATAAAAACATCTGCTTTATCTGGCAACCCTGGCCACCATGCACGTTCCAGTGTAAGCCTGTTGCCAACAGCATAATAGAGTGCATTAATTTGTTTGCTGTACAGTAAATCTGTATATCTTTTATACTCTACACTATTTGCATGTTAATATGAATAACTACAGGTCTTTCTGCTTTGTTATGTATAAAATATGTTTTACTTATCTTATATCTTTGGTCTAGTGTGTCTGGCGACCATGCATGTCCCAGTGTTAGCCTGTTGCCAACGACATAATAGATTGCATTAATATGTTTACTGTACAATAAATCTGTATATCTTTTATACTGTACACTATTTGCATGTTAATACAAATAACTACAGGTCTTTCTGGTTTGTTATGTACTTATAAAATATGTTTTACTTATCTTGTATCTTTGGTATAGTGTGTCTATGGACGGTTGTGGAAAGAGCTATACCCATTATCAGTTTCCTATGGAAGAAGACTCGTTTTTTCACGCAATTTTCCATTTATCTGTGACTTCTGAGAACCTATCTCCGCGATATTCTCAGAACTAGGTGTATATATACTAACCTCTAGTGTGTGTTTATATATATATATATATATATATATATATATATATATATATATATATATATATATATATATATATATATATATATATATATATATATATATATATATATAACTGAGAGGAAGGTATATTGGTTTTGGGCTCACCCAGACTTCTAAACTGGTTTTATTACAATGGAAAATATGTATCACACTTTGAATGTAAAGTACTCTCTCAGATGTAGGAATGTCTGTTGTAACTTCTACATACTTACATACATACATATGCAATGGGTGAAATCCCTTTTTTAAGGGAGATGACTTATTCAAAGCACATGCATTCCCCTGGAACCGAGTTACATCAGACATTGCTCTTTAGTTCATTGTGGATAAAGAGTTGCCACAATTCTTCATCGTCATCCTACTTGGATCATCTACAGGGCAAATGTGCAACAATCTTCATCTGTAGGACATGACTGCTGTAGCTAGTTTACCTTCAGTGCCTCATCTCTTGGCAACCCTCCTACACTCACCCGTCCCTGGTGACTGGGCTAGCAAGTGTGAGAAATCTCTTTGGCTCTTGTCACCTACACACATTCTTTCTCTACTTTACTCTGTCTCTTGTGCTCTCTCTTCCTTGCTCCTCTGACATAGTACATTTATCAAAGTCTCTTTTCATTCCATTCATCCAACTCATTCTACGTCTTCCTTTCGACCTTAGGCTACACCAGTTAATTCTGCTCTCAACACTATCTTTGCTAATTGTTTATCATACATTGTACAATAATGAGCAGAACATTTTATATCTAGAGTGTGGCTCTGCATAGTGGTCTTAACAAATTATTATTGCACAATTAGTCAGCATATTTGTTTTTAATGTGTAAGAAAAAAGAATTGCATATCAACTAGTTGACCCTGAAGTTGGTAGTTTTGCTTATAACTAACCTAATTTCGTTATGTTAATGTAGTTTGGTATTCTTTCTCTACATAATCTGTATATTACTTAGTATAATAATATGTTAAACACGTTATCCTTATGCCTTACCTGAGATGATGTTCAACTACGTTGCATTTTTTATTTTTTGTTTGGAATATTTTTGACAGATAATGCAGGAACAACCAATATATATAAGTTTCAAGATTGAATGTCTCAATCCATAAGTAAATCACACTTTTGTGAGCTGAAAGGACATATATGCAGTAGCACTCAATACCTTAATATGCAGGTACGCAAATTTGTCATGTGCAAAATGTAAATTTCTATTGGTTTCTTTTTAAAGAATAGCATTCTTACTCTTAAGTGTTATTGATTTTAAAATGTCTTTACTGTGAATACATGGCTGGAATGCCTTGTTCCACACCAGTATTTTCAAGTGCTCATTGACCAATGTAGTATGCACCAAGAGACATGAATCTTATCTGACTGTAGGAACACCCAGAAATAGATTGTAATCATTCATCGTAGTACATACATACATGTATGTACAATGGCCACAATCCCTCTAGTAAGGGGAGTGGTCGAGTCAAAGCACACATTCACCTTAAGCTGAGCTACCTTGATCACGCCTCCTAGCACCTTGAGGATAAAGGGCTGCCACAATTCACCACCGCCCTGCTTGGTTTGCCCACTGGATAAGTGAGCAAGGATCTTTTGCTGTTAGGCTCTCAACAAATGCAGCTTGTTTACCCCAACTGCTTCATCTAATGGCAGTTCCCCACATCCACTCGTCACAGTTTACTGAGCTAGCAGTTGTGTGAAATCCCTTTGGTCCACGTCATGTATACACAATCTCTACATTCTTTCCCATCTATTGTACTCTCTCCTCCCTGCTCCACTGACATGCCATGTGCTTTCAGTGCTCTCTTCACCCCTTCCATCTCATTCCAGGTCCTCTTTTTTTTTCACTCCAGTCACTTCTGCTTTCAACACACTACTATTCGTTTATCATTCATTCTTTCCACATGTCCAAACCATCTCCCTAATTTAACTTAACTGACAGCTTTCTTTCAACACCCATTCTCTGCCTCACCTCATTTCTCGCCTGTCTATTCTAAATACATTTATACTTCTCAAACTCTTCATCTCCATCACATTCAGCTCATTCTTCATTTCATCCTCTCTTGCATTCCATATCTGTTCTCCATATTATGTTGTCAGCTCAATCACTTCTTCACATATCCTTCTCTTTGCATTCATTTTTAAATACCTATTTCTCACCACACTTTTCATCCCACCTAGACAGTTACTTGCTTACTTCGCTCTATGACTTACCTCTGTAACCACGTGTCCATTCACTGCTACATGCAACCCCAAAACTCAAAGCTCACAACTTTCTCAATCATCTCCCCATTCGCTGTCACATTCAATCTGTCAACATTAACACTCTTCATACATCTCATATCTTTACTTTTACTATCAATCACCTGCATCTTCCTTCTTTCACGTACACTTACAAAATCAGTCACCAGATAAGTCAGTTTCTTAAAATCGCCCGCCAGTGCGTTGTCAGCTGTAAATTGCAATTGATTCTTTCACAACCTTCATTTCTCACCAGACAATATGAAGCCTCTGCCTAGCACTCTGTCATATACTTCCCATACCACTCCATCCACATATACACTTAATAACCATGGTGACATTATACAACTCTGACATAACCCCACATTCGCTACATACCTATCATTTTGACCTTTCCTGACTCTTAACACACGCTTCAGTATTCATGTAAAAACTTGAATGCATTCAACAAATTTCATTATATTTTATACAATCGAAATACACTCCACAATGCCTTTTTGTCAACCCTGTTATACACTTTCTCCAAGTTCATGAAACCAAAAATGTGTCGTTACCTTTCTTTAGGAACTACTCACACACCTGTCTTACCACAGACACTTGAGCCACACACCCTCTTCCTCTCCTGAGCCCACATTGTTCTTCTGTGATTACTCTTTCAGTTTCTCTTCCTAAACACACTTCAATATACTCTATCAACTGCATTCAATAAGTGCCCCTAAAACTTTTATGTTCGTATTTATCTGCCTTCCTTTTATAAAGTGGAGCTATACATGAAATCATCCAATCATTTGGGACCATCCCATTCCTGAAATATTCAACAACCTAGCCACCCATTATGCTAATGTGTCTCCACTTTTTGACAAGCATCTACATCTAACCCTTATGCTTTACCTTCGTTCAGTACTATCAACACTGTCTCTATCTCCTGTCTTTTAATATCCCAATCATTATCCTTACCTATATTTGGCATTCTCCTCATTTCCCACAGACACAATCACTGCCTCTCTACCATCTTCCATATTTAGCATTTCCTTGAAATATTCAGCTCTTTTCACTCTCACCTTTATCTCGTCCACTAGTAACTGCCCATCTGATCCTTTCAGCCTCTCTTCCATACTAGACTCATCTTTCCACGCTCTATTCATCTCCTTCCAAAAGATTTATTTATTCATTTCAAAATTTGCAGACAAACATCTACCCTACCTCATATCTGCTTCTCTTACAATGAGCTTTTCTAACTTCTTCTTTGCTTTGTACCCATCATATACCTCCAAATTTTCAATCTGCAACCAAACCTCACATGCCGGCTTATTTTCAGTCACTACCGTACTCATCTCTTCATTCCATCATTCACTACCCTTCCTTCTGCTTCCACTCCTTTATCTCATCCCACACACAACCCCTGCACACTTCCAAACTTCTTCCTTGAAACACGTTCATTCTTCTTCCACTCCCTCCTTCACCTTTGTTTGCTACATCCCACATATATCATGTTATGCAAAATAATATTAACAGTAAAGGAGGAAATGCCAGTATATATCAGTTACCCTTTATAATTAAAAAAAAAAAAAATAATTTGCTCGGTCCAAGATAATGAGTTGAACATACTCTGCCTCTCATAGTTCTTTCTCTCTTACTCTGCATTTTCTTCTCTCTTTCTCCTGGGGCAAAGTCATCAACAATGGGTAGAGTGAAGGTATTGGAAATCCCCTTCATCGTCTTTCATCATGAAATTTCTTGGTTTACAAGTGTGCTTTGACTCGGCCACCACCTTTACAAGAGGGATTATGGCCTTTGTAGACAGACTTTAAATACACACACATTAGTGACAAAGGATGTTTAGGCTAATATCTCATTTTGTCACATGATCTCATGCAATATCCTCTTACAGCAAATGTCATCTCCGCAGAGCTAGGTTAAAGATGGTAATCTTCAAAAGGTTAGGCTTTATTCCAAATGAGAACTGCTACAACACTATAAATTATGACGAGAATTGCCAAATGTAAATTTGTGATTGTTCCTTCCATACATTAACAAGCAAACACAGTGATATAGGAGAAAAAGGAAAGGAAGTAAGTAGAGAAAAGATGGGATGAAAAAATAAAAGGAAAAGATATTGACTTTATTTGGGGCAATTAACCACTATTTCAAATAATTGTATGGACATTTACCAATACTTCTGTATCAAGAGTTTATTGGAATTTTGGTTAATATACAGTAAGCCAAATGGTAAAAAATAGAATTTCATAAAAGCAAAACGTTTTTGAATGCATGGGTACCCATTTATGTGATGCATAAAGAGTGCTGATTTTTAATACTTACGTAGTATGTGATATTCTTGAAGGAACAGAATATTTATAATATACACAGTATATAGATATATGCTTAATGGGTACAAGAATGATTAATGTTTTATGTATTCTTGAGAATTGTGACAACTTCAGTAGCTTTGTAATTTTGCTATATGATTAAAAAAGTGGATAAATGTCCCAATTCTGGTCCAGCTTTCGAACATTTATATATGTATATATATATATATATATATATATATATATATATATATATATATATATATATATATATATATATATATATATATATATATATATATATATATATATATATATATATATATATAAAAATTACAAAATCATTTAAACTGCCACTGCCAGGCACAACAACTCACATCAGTTTTTCCTTTAATGTGTTTTAATTACAAGTAGATGAAGTAGTAAAATTATGTAGAAAATATGTCATCATTGTCATATGATGACAGTATCGACCTCTGAATAGGTACAAATACTTCACAATAACAATATTTGTGCAGTAAGACATATTGTCATATTCTGTAGGCAGAAATTTACACGTGCTACTCTTCCATATGAAAAGAATGTCATTATTATGTAACTGCACATCTAATACTGACCTCATATAAAAACTACAGTAGAAAATGGGCCACTTATAAGCAGAGCATTAGTAAAATATCACTGCTAGAATATCATGGCTTAATGAACTTGACTTTCTTTGTCAAATTTGAAAAAAAAATTCTAAAAATATTCAGACTACTAATCTATCAAAAAACGAAAATAGTAAATTATCTTCAAGACTGGTTTCTATTAGAACCAGTGCATAAAATCATAGAAAATATATGTATACTCATGTCAGTGTTTTGCTCCATCATTATCATAGCCATCTTCATCTGACATAAAAATCAATAATGTCTATATATCCTTTCTTATTTACTCATTCAGAAATAGTATAGTAAAGTGGGATTAATTACATCTAGAATTATTATGTACCACAAAAAATTACTTTTTTCCAGAAGATATATGTTTAACATTACTCTTTATATTATTGACATTATGTCATTTTGAATATTAAGAAATATGAAGATGCTAATGAAATGTATCATCCATTCTGGTAATAATAAAAGACCATAAAAACCAGTTATATACATTTTGCTCAAATTTTTTTTGAATGAATAATAGAGCAAAAAGTATGGATAACACAAAACACATTTCACAGTCACTATATATATATATATATATATATATATATATATATATATATATATATATATATATATATATATATATATATATATATATATATATATATATATATATATATATATATATATATATAATTACTCTCCAACAGTGCTTGCTGACACGTTGCCTGTCACACATTTGGAGAATGTATGATATTAGGTAGCTGAAATTAGCTATTTGCTCTGCAGTGCAATGGGATCATTTGAATATGAAAAGTACATTAGTATAGAATCATTTATCGACAACAACTTCTGGAATATTTGTAATTGAGAAATGACTTTGTATTGAATTGAATAATACTGAGTAATAAATAACATTCTTGAGGTTTTACTATTAAAGTCCATGGACAATCCCATTTCCTGTCTTAGAACAAATGCATGATCCAGCTAGCACGAAATTAAAAAATGTATACAACATTACAAAGGATCTCTATATATTTAACACAGTAATGCATCCCAGAATGGAAAGTTTTTTTTTATAGTATGACAGTTGAGGGAACTGTAACAATAAATAGCAAAACTAGAAATGATAAAAGAAGATGAATGGATGAAATGTATTAAGTTAAAATGATCTTGAAGATGGAACACAAGACATGTCATGGTCATTGAGCACCAACTGGTCTTCGAAAGTGTTACTATTCAAGACTACTACCTATGCTGATGATGATGCACTTGCAATCAACACAATATTGGTTGCTAGTATTTCATGTACTGTAATTATTAAAATACTTTTGAAACATCTTTCAATGTTCCATTAATAGGTTACATAACAGAGGACTATTTGACCCTAATTATCTATCCATGACAAAAGACGATCACTGTGGTACTTGATTCCTCTTCTGGGACACAAAAGGAGGTTCAGGTGACCAATGTCTCCAGCACCTGACCACTGGAATGAGGGATTGAAAATACAGGAGGAAGAAATGAAAGTAAGTTATATCCTATTTAACCTTTGACTTATTTATTAGCATTGATTTATGCTTTTAGGGTTTCAAGCCCAGCATGCCTAAAATGCTAAGAGTTCTTTTAGAGTAAAATTTAATTGGTTTATAAAATTATTCTAAGTATTTCATGTACTTCCTCAACTAATTTTCAAATCCTTCAACAATGAGGTAAAATTATGGATATAAACATACAATGAACTTTAGATTTTTATAATAAAACTAACAGTCCTACAGAGTTGTCTAAAGGAATTTTTACACCATAACAAATGCAAATAAAACAAGAATACAGTCTTGTCCAAAATCAATACAAATCGGACAAATGGGACTCCAACCAACTTTTAACATCATACACATAATCACTGAGCCCATTACAAAGAAAATAGTTAGGTACTAAGTTCCCACATTTACCCTGAACGGCTCTGCTTTTAGCTCGATTCGCAAGACATTTTACATATTCTGTACCAAAAATGATACCCTTACTTAACTTTGGCCTGTACTCCTTGAAAGGAGCTAATTAGTCTTACACCCCTATAGAAATAATGACTAAGCAGAATTTGAATAATTGTTAATTTTCATCATCTCAACACATTTCTGTATATGGAAAATGTAAACTGAACATGAGCACTGCACTAAAATGGGGTGGTCAATGTTGTGTTTGGTTTCCCGACGAAAATTGTCACACGTGTTTCTAGGATCACAGGATTATACTTCTAATTTCTACAACAACAACAAAGACTCACAAACATGGGTGAGCCATATGCCAGCTTTTTTGGCCAGCAAAAAAGAGTAAAATAATTTTTAATGAATTCTAACAGGAGAAAAAAATACAAACTCCAAGAACATGGAGATGCATGATATAATGAATGATGTGAAGTGAAATTTAGTATCTTCAGTGAAACTTGCTTGAAACTTGTTTGAGAGGAAAACAACAACAGATTATCACAATTGAGAGAGGCACTTTGGGTTGATAAGTCGACCCCTACTCAAATGTGTAGAGGTTACATAGCATTGGTTATGCTTGTTAAGAGATCATACCCCAAATACATCTATGGGTGTGACACTTCTTGTATGAATTGTAGTAAATTAAATAGTGCCATAGCATATTTCTGAAAGTCTTATAGCTATTTTTGTACAGGGTTTCACATCTTTGGATCTTTGAAGACTTCTTAAAAGATTCAAGGAAATGAATTTATATTTATCCATATATACATTTAGGATATGATTCCTTTCAAGTGATTAGAAAACTGACATGTGAAAAGTAATGTATTTAAAGGTTCATCTTTATTTTCTACAGCCCCCAGTCTTCATTGTACAAAATTGAGTCATAGGTTCATTCCAGGCTTTACATTGTATTCACACATCACAATTTTAGTTATGGAAGTTTTCACAAACAAACAATATAGTCTCCTGTGGGTAACAAATCACAGTGCAGGTGTAACCAATGCTAACAAGCAATTTAGGGTCCCAGACACTTGATCTAACCACTATATAAGCTGTGATTAGATGCATAAAACTTATATTCGAAATCCTTGCCAGGTCTTATTATCAGATCACACAAATGGGTATAAACCATCCATAGATTTGGGTAACGAGTACTGCTGTGTCACTTGCTATTTTCCTTGAGCATGCCCATGTGAATTTGTCATTTCCAAAGGGAAATTATGCTGAAAATTCACACTTCTCATGTTGCACTGAAATCTGAGTAACAGATTTTCTCACTCAAAAATAGCTGCAATCTCAAGTACATTTTGAAGGGAATTCTTCATGAAGACCCAGAACTTGAGGGTATAAATTAATAGAGTGCATCAATAATTCATAGTACAGAAGATACAGATACTAATATTTAAAATTACTCCTATAACGGTGACTGATGATTTTGACGTCTTGATGGCACAAGTGATTCTCTCTGCCTGTGAGAGGGTTCTGGAGAAACGTTTCCTGATGCTAATTCTTGTTGTGAGGCTGAAAGAATAGTATGGGCAGCTCGATCCATCTCTTCTGTGGTCATTTCAAGAGCCTCAGCTATTTCACGTGAGGCAGTTCGAACAAAGTCTGGATCACAGTATTTCCCCAAACCTTGGTCTGCTAACACCTGTTATAAAGAAAAATTATTCAAATGCGGAATAACAACAGATTTCACAAAGCTGAAACAATTATTAAACTTGAGTGTGATACCACAATATACAGTCTTCCCAACACTCATACTGAAAATCTGACTTATCTGCGAATGAAAGAAAATAATTTTAAAATCTTCAGAATTGAAGTGGAATGAGCACAAAATGCGAAGACTGAATTTTGAGCACAACGAGACGGTACTATTGAGAGCAGCATGGCAACCAACCATAGTGACAGAGTGAGCGAGGGGAGAATGTGTTAGCTAGTCTTTGTCACAAACTCTCTGGAGTAATATCTTTTGTTGCGTTCGTTGCATTTTTGAGTTTATCTAAATTTTTGTTAACCCCTGTGTGCCGTTTCAATGTCTCTTAAGTAGGTAAATGCTAAGGGCAGTGATGAAAAGCCAAAAAAGATAAGTGCTGTATTAAGTTTACAGCAAAAATTTGAATTTTGGAACAAGTGGAAATGATTTAAATTTCCCAAGTGGTGTGAATATGAAGGAATAATGAGTAGCTTTTCCTAACTAAACCTAAGGGGGAGAGAGAGAGATATGTGTAGCATATCTCTCTCTTGCCTGCATTAGCTTAAGTTTTGTCTCAAGATTGTGATTACCTAATTGTGTTTACGGGAAAGAGCCCAAAGCTCGTATCTTCCCGTCTCCTGATCGGTTCCATTTTATACTTAGTGATACTTATCATACCTGTCCTTAAAACTATGGATTGGGATAGCATTAATTACCTCCTCGCTTAGCGAATTCCAATTATCAACTACTCTTACACTGAAAAAGTATTTCCTTACATCCTGCAAAGAAGTTTTCTTACCAAGCTTCAAACTATGACCTCTAGTTCTAGAGCCAGCCATATCAAAATATCGATCCCTATCCACTCTATCATAACCATGAAGGAAGTTAAAGACTGTCACCTACCCCCCCCCTCACTCTTCTAGCTTCGAGTGATGGTAAGTCTAATTCCCTCAGCCTCTCATCATAACTGAGATTGCGTATTTCTGGCACCAGTTTCGTGGCATGTCTTTGAACTTTTTCAAGCTTAGCTATGTGCTTTTTCAAGTGCGGATTCCAAAAGGGGGCTGCATATTCGAGTTTTGGCCTCACATAGGTTACATAAATATTTCTGAACATTTCCTTGTCCATGGGCCTGAAGGCTACCCTTACATTTGATAAGAATGCATATGCTGCCCTTACTATGCCATTTATATGTATTTCTGGAGACAAATCTGCCAGTATGTTTACTCCTAGATCTCTCTCATTTTCTGTCTCTTGAAGTTGTACTCCAGCCACCGAGTAGTCAAGCTTGGGCCTTCTTGCACTTGTACCCATTCTCATTACCTTACATTTTGAAGTACTGAATTTCATTAGCCACTTTTCTGACCACTCATGCAGATTATTTAGATCCTCCTGAAGTTCTCTACCACTGTTCTCGTTTTTTACTTTCTTCACAATCTTTGCATCATCTACAAACATATATACACAAATGAATTTACAGACTGTGGTAGGTCATTTACATATACAAGGAACAAAAGTGGCCCTAAAACTGAACCCTGTGGAACTCCACTACTAACTCTTCTCCATTCAGACACTGAGTGTCTTACTCTAACCCTCTGTTCCCTTCCTTCTAAGTAAGTTTTTATCCATTCCAAAACATTTCCACCTATTCTAGCCATTGATTGCAGCTTCCTAATAAGTCCCCCATGTGGAACAGTGTCAAACGCTTTCTGGAAGTCTAGGAATATGCAATCTGCCCAGCCCTCTCTTTCCTGTAAGATTTGGCTTACCTCATCATAAAATTCTAATAAGTTTGTTACTGTTGATCTACCTTCTATGAAGCCATGTTGCCTCACTGACAAAAAGTTGAAGGATTCCAAGTGAAGAGAGATATGTTTACTTAGTAGTTTTTCCATAACTTTGCAAACTATGCTGGTCAAGGAAACTGGTCTATAGTTCAGAGCCGTATCCCTCCTTCCCTTTTTGAAGATAGGTCAGGAAATATGGGGCAAGAGTATTTCCCTATTGATGAATATATCTTGTATGAAAAGGCACTTTAACTTATGAAAATTTCAGTAGGGATAATAGCACATTAAAAAGCGAGGAAGAATATCTCTAAAAAATTATTACGGAAAAAGGTTATCTTCCAAAACATTTCTATACAGTTGTATAGAAATGGGTCTTTATTGGAAGAAAAAGCCAAATTGCACCTATATCCATAAGGATGCCAAGCAGGCCCCAAGATATAAGGCCTATAAGGATTGTCTGGCTATGTGGCAATCCTACAGGCCATATGATCAAGCTTATCCTCATGTTTAAGGGGCAAATTCTGGAAGGACGTAGTTAAAAACAAGTATCTGCTACTCATGTTCTGGCAGTATAAAAAGAAAGCTTGGGTGATAGTAATTCTTTTCCTGGACTGGGTAATAATTTTTTTTATTCAAGAAGTGAAAAAATATCTCGAAGAAGCTGACATTTAAGGTTATTCTTATAATAAATAATGTGCCCGGCCATTCCTAAATGGTACAATATGAGGAAGAAAATGTGGAGGTTGTATTCATGTCTCCAACTACGATGTCACTGCTGCAGCTGCTTGATCAAGGTATCATAGAGTACTTTTCAATATTAAACCAATATGTATGTATGTACATACAGGCACTTGATAGAGATATCAAAAATTTCCGGATATTAACTTTTTATTAATATCCGGAAATTATTGATATCTCTATCAAGTGCCTGTATGTACATAGGATTGATTAAAAGGGATGAGGAAGAGAGGTTGATCAACATTCCCTCTCCAATCCCCCCCCCCCAAACTAACACAGAAGAGGCATGTTATGATAAAGACTTCAATTCCAATTCTTTACTGTTAAAGTTACTCTGAAAAGAATAATTTGACTCAAAACACACCATGTCTATGCCTACATCAACACCGAATATCTTGGATATTCATTACACATGTATTATTATCCCTTCACATCTGACAAGTCACAACACTCCCCATCTCTGTTTCTCTTTTTGTTTTCTTCGTGCCCAGGCTTGATGAGGGTAGATTTTTTTTTTGGCCTGTCCTGGTGTCACAATAAAAAAAAAATCTCAGTGGAAACCAAAAATGTTGATCATGCACTCAAACCTCAATTTAATGGACTAATCAGGAGGACCTAGGTCCATTAAATTCAATTGTCTGTTGTGTCCTAATTTGGGGTCTGATGAGAGAGAAATAGATAGAGAGAGAGACTCATAATATACATCATTGTTTTCTTTAAAAAGTTGTGAATAGAAAAAGTTAATATTATATATAGGGGACTTTAATTTTATACTATTATTACTATTATTATTATTGTAAGACACAAAGCACACAGTAGCCTAAAGAGCTTTTCATTTTTTTCTCACTATTATTATTATTATTATTATAATTATTATTATTGCGATACACTTAGCAGATAGTACCCCATTGTGCTTCTCTCTCTCTCTTTCTTTCTTCCGCAACTGAAAAATGCTAAATTGGCTGCTTCATTGTTGCCACAACTGAAAAATACTAAGTTGGCTGCTCCAGATTTTGTCCGTAAAGTCGAGGGTGTGTATTTTTAATCATGCCTTAATTTCTGTAATGTACCTAATTTGTCCGTAATGCAATTTAAATTTATGTAAAAACAATAAATTTTATATTTCCTGACCGATTATGTTCAAAATCACATAAGAATGTTACAACTGTACTCAAGTAATCACTTAAATTGAGGTGTAATTGAACTAACTAGATAACCATACATAAAAGCTACAATGATGATTGCATGTTGACATATAATGACATTTCAGGGCTTAATTGTGCCATATTTCTAGCTCTTCATTGCTTTTACTATTTTTACAGCCTTTTTTTTTATTGCTTGCTCGCTTATTATTCTCTTATTACTGCCTTGTCCTTAAGCTGCATAATTTTTCTAAATATTTACTTGTGCCTGAACCTGATGAGTATAATTTTCTTTGCCCATCCCTGTCACAAGCATACAAAAAACACATACAGAAGCTCCTATGTGCTACTTGATAGTTTTAAAGTAAGTACTGAGAGGAAGCTTCATTACTTACCCTGCCAACCAAACTCTCAGCTGAGCCCACAACCTCTGAATAAGGTCTTGATACACTTCTCGGACTGCTGGGCACACTCTGGGAGTGCCGGTCACCAGGAAGGCTTCCATTACTCTCACTGTGTGAGGTTGCTAGAAAGAGATAAAGTAAATTATCCATTTCAAAGCTATTTTTCAAATACCTTATTTAGTCCTTGTTCATGTACTGTCCTCTAATCATTACAGTTTGATTATTATTAATACAGTCTTTAGAACTTCTTTTTTTATCATAGAGTATTCTGCTCATAAAGATTAATTATCACATTCACAGTACATCTAATATATATATATATATATATATATATATATATATATATATATATATATATATATATATATATATATATATATATATATATATATATATATATATATATATATATATATATATATATATATATATATATATATATATATATATATACAGAATGATTAGTACTAATACAGTTTTTAGAACTTCTTTTTTTACACTCATAGAGTATTCTGCTCACAAAGAATAATGATATATATATATATATATATATATATATATATATATATATATATATATATATATATATATATATATATATATATATATATATATATATATATATATATATATATATATATATATATATATATATATATTAGTTACACTGAACTGTTAACATACAGTCTAAAATGGAAGGAAAAGCCCATTAAATAAAACAACGAAATTATATATATATAAAAAGTACTCATTAATTTCGTGACCAAAACTGGTCACCTTCTCAAAGTACTTTGAGAAGGTGACCAGTTTAGGTCACGAAATTAATAAGCACTTTTTATATATATAATTTCGTTGTGTTATTTAATGGGCTTTTCATTCCATTCCATTCCTCTCTCTCTCTCTCTCTCTCTCTCTCTCTCTCTCTCTCTCTCTCTCTCTCTCTCTCTCTCTCTCTCTCTCTATATATATATATATATATATATATATATATATATATATATATATATATATATATATATATATATATATATATATATATATATTAGGTGTACTGTGAATGTGATCATTATTCTTTATGAGCAGAATACTGTATGATTAAAATATAATTTGATAGAATGAATCTTAAGGTGATATCAAACTGCAAGTTTTACATGAACAATGAGGCACAGATGCTACACTGTGTTTAATAAATGTTTTCATAGCCTTATCTGATAGCATAATATTGAGAAAATAGTGTACTTCTTACAGAAACAAGTTATCATTTCATCAGTTTTGATTCATTATCATTTATTCTAAGTATCCTGTAAACAATGACAAGGTTACAACTGATGATATTAGTATTCATTATTGGTAATTAAAAGAGGAATGATTTAGGAGGGAAATTAAGAGTATCAGGGGGGGGGGGATGCGAGATGGAGATGGAATTCTGAGCATTCATTTCTCAAGACCAAACTTCTAATAGATAATTATTCACTAAGCATATCTTCATACTTTGAGGACTGTGATATTGGAGTCCACCTAACCTTATGTATGATTGAAATCCACACTGATTCTTTAACTTAATCTATATATCATTACATAAAGATTGTATAAACTAACCCGGTTTTTACACTTTGAACCCTAATAATGAAGAAAGTACTCACAGTCAAAGCACAAGACCAAAGCAGACAACAGGGGCAAGTTGCCAAAGAACCACAGTTAAGAAGCTGTAAACATAAGTCTTATTCCAATACTTCTGGATGCTAATTCAACTCTATCGAAAGGTTAAGGTTGGTTATGTTGTGTGGAAACTTTAACCTTTGCAAATTGGAATGAAAAAGGATCCAAAAGCATTTTTAAATAGATAAAAGAGGTAAAATAGTCTTAGATGTAGCAGTATTTGTTTTTTCTATGTATATTATAAATTGTTGCAATGCAATCATTAAAAATATTAGGATTTAAAAAGATTACATTACGGTAAAAATATAATTACAGTTGATAAAAATTTTTATTGGATAAAAGGCTTCAAAAAGCTATACTAAAATGATTGCACTGAACTTTATCTGTCTACTAAACATGCAGTTAAGTGGTGTGAACTTGTGCCTGTGCTGTCCTGACCTACATAACTGATGTACAGGAGATGTTAGTACCTCACCCTTTCATGTGACGATTAATTGGGGAGCACAACAATAATATTAAGGAAACACAACCAGCACAGCAACAATATTAAGGGAAAACAACCATGGGTAGAGCTGCACTGTACTTACGGAGTTACGACAAAGGCACAAGTACTCCCGAGAGATGGATAGAAGAGAAGAGTTACCTAAGAGAGAGAGACAGAAGGGGAGTGGAGGGGGCACAGCCATTACGGGGTTGGGGGAGGCCGGACATCCCCACAGAACCACAGCAAACGTCCCACTCTAAGGCACCAGCAAAAACACCAGCAGAAGGCGGAGACAGCTTAAGAGTTGACACTGATGATGGAAGAACACAGTGGAGGTGGTGGAGGTTTTCAGAGGATTGTGGAGGGGTTTGCGGGAAATGGTGGTGATGTATGCAACAGTTGAAGGGATGTGGTATTGGGTGAGTCTCAAGATGATGGTAGTGATTATGGTCAGATTCCTCAGGAAGAAGACGGTGGTAATGATGAAACTGGTCAAAATGATGATGTTTGTGATCTGAAAGAGGAACCTGAGGAAGATATCGATGTGAAGGTTGATTGTGTTTGTTTGAATGACTATGATTGTGATGTACATTATAGACTACAGATAGATTATTAGAACCACATTGTGGAAGGCTATGAGTAGAGGCAGCTACCTCATATGTATATGAAGATTTATCTGATGGATCCTCATAGTGATATGAGGCAAGTGTGTGTGGTGTTTCCATTTCTGAATCAGATTCTGAACTAGAAGAATAAAAGTTTTCAAGTGAACGGTGTAAAGGTAGTGGAGGCCTACAATGAATGGTACGGGTTAGGCGAGGAGGGGTGCGAGGAAGGACTCTTGAGGATACATAAGGAAGGGTCACACAGGGGCGGAGAGACACCATGTGTTGAAGCAGTGCTCGTACAGACAGCAACTGCCCGGAGGGGTCTTCGCGCCCTGTAGAGGTTTGTGCTGCCTGGCCAGGGGGTGCAGGGAGTGCCAGGACACCACCACGGGGAGGTCTGGGATGGTGCCTCCTGCAGGCAGAGGCAGGGGTTGTGGGGCAAGACACATGATGCCCCCTGGGGTAGAGGGTGCGCGGGGTACCTCGGCCATGGAAAGAGGCTCGTAAGCCTCGTCTGAATGGTGCTGAACCAGTAGAAGATTGATGTACGATGCCTGCCACAGCTAGAGCTTGTGTATGAGCCATCCGGAGCCCATCGGCGATGTTGCTGAAGCTACGAGACTGAGCGTCCTGGCGACCGATGCAGCCCAATCCCCAGGAATGGGTGGAGGTGCGACGAGGGGGTGGTGTGGGGGGCTTTGGCCCTTCACTTAACTCCTCGTCACTCAGGCTACATACAGTAAGCACCATTAGTCAACAGTCAGCAGGGATATGCAAACAGGCAGCAACATGGGGGCACACTCCCACGCCACAGCCAGCACTCATGTTAACAAGCAGGCAGCATACCAATCAGTTTTCCAGTAACCTTAGTACAGTAACTTCTCACTAATCTAGTTTAGTTAATAAAATGTATTCCATTTAGAAATATATTTTGTAATTTATTTTACTATTATATACTGACAAGGAAAATGAATAAATATAGAATAAAGCGTGCAAAGATATCTAGGGCACTATCATGCATGGATATTAAATTCAAACTTTGTCAGTGCTTAATTTTATAAACAAGTTTTTTTTAATCATAATTTATATATTTATATTGTAAACTTATGCCTAGATTAGAGAGAAATTACTCAAAAGTAAAAGTGTGCCTGTTAATTGCTGATTAATTAGTTTATATATGTCTAATTACATTGTGAAAGATTGATGAAAACTACAGTGATAATCGTAATACAAGAGAAAAGACTTATAAATGACTTTCAAAGCCACAAAAATAAAGTTACAGCAGCCGAGTAGGCATATCAGCAGCAGCAGCCCAGGTGATGCAGGGGAGAGATAGTGGTGTTAGTTAGCACTCAAGCTGGTGTTATCAACCAAGGCCATGTAGGAAGCGCAACATCTGCACTCACATTAAAAAAAAAAAAATCTGCCTATCATGTACATTACACATAGAGAAAAAATGATTCAACCTTCAAATGTCACCATACTGACAACCCATTTTGTAGTGTTTTATATAAAAAAACTTCTGTCACTTAAAATGTAATATGACGGAGAATAGAAGATGGCATCAAGTTAAAATATATAAAGAAAAATCTACAAAAATAAACAATATACATATCACAGACAACCCAAATACAGATAATAGTGATAATAGATTAATAGATCAAATTATTTCACTTCTACTTAATGTAACGGTGTCTCTAAAGTGGAAAGATATTTTACCTTACATATTTATGTCATTTTCTTGACAAGTCTAATATATACTAAATTAATGCTTTACTTCAGTGGCATGTTATAAACACTTGAATATGAAACTACTATGTCACATTCTGCTTGCTGTTTACCCACCAACATAGCATTTAAATAAATGTAATTTAATTTTAGTCTAGTAAAGGTACATATTTAATATGCATGACTGAATAAGACACACATAATTTAATAATTATTATATGTGAATGCACAACAATTTCACAAATAATAAAATCTCTCCCAAAATAGTTATAATATTACTCAGAAGTCAAGTTCATCAACAGAATTAGCCAGTGGCGGCTCGCGTATACACACTGTAGAACTGCAGCACCCCCTATTTTCACTCGATATTATCAATAATATGCAATATAATATGTTTTTTCTTTAAGTCACTTTTTTCTGTAATTCAGTAGCCATCCCTAGTTCATGAAAAAATTTACAAAAATCCTTGTATGAAACTGTGCACTCCACAGTTCCAGCGACGCGGTGTTTAGCTGTTGTGCACAAGCGCACATGTCTGAAATAAGAAGCTGCACGCTAGGTAGAGAGAGCACTGTCGCTCAAACAGTGCCAACCCTGTTGTGCAAGTGTAAGGTAGTGTTTCTTTTTGACTCGGCGTGTGTTGTGCTTAAAAACCATGTACCATATTCTTGAATGTGATAGAGTAGAATTAGATGGTTATCATGTTTCAAGATATTCTATTTAATTCATAGTTTTTTCCGTTCTTTTAATTTACAGAAAATTTAACCAGGAGTCACCATTTTATATAGGGGAATTCAAAACTATGTTAATGGTCTTCGGCTTATCTAACGAATCTAAGCTGTATTACCCAATAACAGTAATGGGGAAAAATTTGTGACACTGGGGCTGCTTTGGATAGGGGAGTGCAAAATACTAGTATGCATCATAACCTAACCTATTACGAGAAGTATTGTCCTAACGCAATGAGGGCAGTGCCTCAACCCCCTCACTTAATTAGTGGACCAGTCTTATAAGACAAAGATGCAGTTTAACATCATTGCCTACCTTAGCACATGTATATTTTATGCTCCTCACTACACAAAAAACTTGGTTTATCCATGTTCTCTCCTTTTACTGTCATGGCAAAAGAGGGTGGGTTATCTTGAAAACGGACTAGTTGTGATGGAAATAAACCTCAACTCTGTGTGAAGCAATCCAAACCTCATAGCAAAAATATAGCTTTTACTCCACGCAAAAGATTGTTATATGATCTGTCGTATCTCTTTTCTAATCATGAGAAATGATGTTGTAAAAATTGTGAAAACCCTCAACAGAGTACATGAGTATTTACCTAAGTGATTAATAAGATATAATACTCCTAAACGGAAGTAATGAAAATGGAAAAAAGAGCATAACGAATCATGTTTAGGTATTTATTAGTAGATAATGAAATGAAAAAATCTGAGCCAATAAGATCAAAGGGGTATTATATTGACAGTTTTGTCTCTGAATAAGCATATTCTTAGCAAACATAAGCTTGCCTTCAGACAATGAACTGCTTAAAAATATTTACATGACTTACGTAAGCCTAGACCTGGATATCCAGAACCCTCCAAAAATCCACACGTGAAAAATACATGTATTGTAGAATAAATTTCTATCATGCTACCAAGCTGGCAACAAAGATAAAGATTTTCAGTTATGAGATAAGGCTGAAGGAGTTAGGCTTTCCATCATTTAAAAAATAGTAAGAAGGGAGATATGATAAACTGCTTTTAAATTCCTCCACTGTTTTGACAGAGCTGATTAAGAGCTTTGCATTGATATAGGCAGTATTGTAACTAATGGTCATAATTTGAAACTCCGAAATAAATTTGGTTTTTCATGATGTAAGCAAATGATGATAAATGGAATTCGCTAAGCAAAGAAACTGTAAATATTAAATGCATTCATAATTTTCAGGAAAGATATCATAATTGTTAGTTTATAATAAAGAAAAATATAACTAGGAGAAGGGGAGTTATAAATACAGGGCTTTATCACGTGAACACAATGAGGTAAACAAAAAAAAATGGCAAAAACTAGCATGTGTGATATTTATCTTCAATATTTGTTGACTAAAAAGGATGCTGACAGTAAACATATGAACATTCACATTATAAATAGACAAAATGTGAGCACAATCAGACACAAACAAGACTGAGAATTCATAATGTCACACTGTCACTGAATCTATAAAACTGACGACCAAGGCTTTTAACTTTCAAGAGAATTATTTTAGCTTGAAGTAGGCAAGAGATTATTAAGCAGTTAAATATAAAAAGTTATACTGAGGAAATACTCCTGGCATTTTTAAGTATATCGGCTGCATCTAATAAATTATTTGATATATAAGACCCCTGGTGATAAAAACAAACACATTATTTACAATAGGTCAAGGAATATATTTCAGAAAAATATACTAAAGTCCTATGAGAGATAAAATTGATTTGGAGACAATCAACTAGATATACTCAATATTATTTGTATCCAGAAACAATGCATCTCGAAAATAATCCCAAAATATCGCTGTTCTCAAATACGATCCTAAAGCAAAAATTAGACATTTCGCACATTACGACAATATTTTCCTATAAGCCATATGGAATGTTGACCAGAAACTTCATATACTTTACATATATTTTACTCGGTAAATGGCACTGGCAGGCAAAAGAATATAATGAACATTAGACGATACAGAACACAGGAAGAGATGGGAAAGATCAAAAACTTGTTGCAAGAGGCAAGAAGGTTAAATGAGGAAAGAAATGAAGAGAGGAAAAATTTTCATTTCAGAGTTCTTCCAGACAAAGGGGAGATAAAGAAGATAATGACAGAAGATCAGGGGATGGAGCCTCATTAAGATTGTTATACACAAATGCTGATGGATTAGCTGGTAAGGCAGTAGAATTAAAAGATAGGATTCACAACAGTAAGGCAGATATAGTAGCAATTACAGAGACTAAGTTGAGTGAGGACATAAACAGTGTCACAGTTTTTCCTAAGGGCTTCAGAATATTAAGGGTTGAAAGATCTGAGAGGACTGGTGGAGGGATAGCACTGCTCATAAGTGAAAGGATTCTAGTTGAAGAAATAAAGTTGGCTATAGAAAGTGAGTTCAAGGAATTTCTTGTTGCTCGCATAAATACTGGGTCAGAGAGCATTATAATAACTGTTGTATATAACCCACCAAGGAACCAGAATAGGCTTGAAGTTTATGAGGAAAGTCATATAGGTACTATTGAAGTCATAAACTCAGTTGTTAACATGGCACGGGAGAAAAAATGTAGGATTTTGATTATGAGAGATTTTAATCATAAAGAGATAGATTGGATAAATCTTGACCCACACAGTGGAGAGGACTCATTCGGGGCAAGATTCCTAGATTGCGTACAAGGGAATTTCCTACACCAACATGTAATGGAACCAACGAGGGCCAGAGGTGGGGATGAGCCATCACTACTTGATCTAGTATTCACAGATAATGTGTTGAATATTGAAAAAATTGAGTATGAACCACCAATTGGAAAGAGTGACCACTGTGTGTTGTTGATGGAATATATCATTGAAGATATTCTGCCTGAGAGTAGAGGCACCGATGACAAGAGGAGGAACTATCCGAAAGGAGATTACATCAAAATGAATGAGCCTTTTGCAGTTATTGACTGGAGAACCTTATTTTACAACAAATCTGTACAAGAAATGTATGACATCTTTTGTGAGAAATATGGGAAGATAGTAGATTGCTGCATACCTGTCACCAAAGTAAGTGTAATTCATGCCAGAGAGAAATGGTTCGATAATGGGTGTAAAAGAGCTAAGGAGTGGAGAGACAAATGCTGGAAAAGGTATAGGAGAAAAAACATAATTGCCTGGCAAACCTACAAAAGAGCAAGAAATGACTACCTAAGTAAAAGGAGAGAGGCAGAGAGAGACTATGAGAGGGACATCACCAGGAAGGCTAAAGAAAATCCCAAGCTTTTCCACAGCTTTATCAGAGGAAAACTGAAGGTAAAAGAACAGGTTTTAAGGCTAAAGAGAGCGGATGGAAGCATCACTGAGACGGATGAAGAGATCTGCAAAGAATTGAACAAGGAGTTTCAGTCAGTATTTACAGTAGAAAATACCCCCACCCCCTCAGATTGCAGAGATAGAAGCTCAAGGGCCGGTATTAGAGAACATCAACCTTACAGCCACAGAGGTATGCAAAGCGCTGATGGATTTAGATGTTCATAAAGCTACAGGTCCTGATGACATATCCCCTCATGAGCTTAAAAAATGCGCAAACTCAATATCAGTGGCACTAAGTATCATATTTAAAAAGTCACTGGAGTCAGGGAAGATTCCAAGATGCTGGAAACAAGCAAATGTGATACCTATCTTCAAAAAGGGAAGGAGGGATATGGCTCTAAACTATAGACCAGTTTCCTTGACCAGCATAGTTTGCAAAGTTATGGAGAAACTACTAAGGAAACATATCTCTCTTCACTTGGAATCCTTCAACTTTTTGTCAGTGAGGCAACATGGCTTCAGAGAAGGTAGATCAACAGTAACAAACTTATTAGAATTTTATGATGAGGTAAGCCGAATCTTACAGGAAAGAGAGGGCTGGGCAGATTGCATATTCCTAGACTTCCAGAAAGCGTTTGACACTGTTCCACATGGGAGACTTATTAGGAAGCTGCAAGCAATGGCTAGAATAGGTGGAAATGTCTTGGAATGGATAAAAACTTACTTAGAAGGAAGGGAACAGAGGGTTAGAGTAAGACACTCAGTGTCTGAATGGAGAAGAGTTAGTAGTGGAGTTCCACAGGGTTCAGTTTTAGGGCCACTTTTGTTCCTTGTATATGTATATGACCTACCAGAGTCTGTAAATTCATTCATGAATATATTTGCAGATGATGCAAAGATTGTGAAGAAAGTAAAAAACGAGAACAATGGTAGAGAACTTCAGGAGGATCTAAATAATCTGCATGAGTGGTCAGAAAAGTGGCTAATGAAATTCAATACTTCAAAATGTACGGTAATGAAAATGGGTACAAGTGCAAGAAGGCCCAAGCTTGACTACTCGGTGGCTGGAGTACAAACTCAAGAGACAGAAAATGAAAGAGATCTAGGAGTAAACATACTGGCAGATTTGTCTCCAGAAATACATATAAATGGCATAGTAAGGGCAGCATATGCATTCTTATCAAATGTAAGGGTAGCCTTCAGGCACATGGACAAGGAAATGTTCAGAAATATTTATGTAACCTATGTGAGGTTAAAACTCGAATATGCAGCCCCCTTTTGGAATCCACACTTGAAAAAGCACATAGCTAAGCTTGAAAAAGTTCAAAGACATGCCACGAAACTGGTGCCAGAAATACGCAATCTCAGTTATGATGAAAGGCTGAGGGAATTAGACTTACCATCACTCGAAGCTAGAAGAGTGAGGGGGGATATGGTGACAGTCTTTAAATTACTTCATGGTTATGATAGACTGGATAGGGATCGATATTTTGATATGGCTGGCTCTAGAACTAGAGGTCATAGTTTGAAGCTTCGTAAGAAAACTTCTTTGCAGGATGTACGGAAATACTTTTTCAGTGTAAGAGTAGTTGATACTTGGAATTCGCAAAGCGAGGAGGTAGTTAATGCTATCTCAATCCATAGTTTTAAGGGCAGGTATGATAAGTATCACTAAGTATAAAATGGAACCAATCAGGAGACGGGAAGATACGAGCTTTGGGCTCTTTCCCGTAAACACAATTAGGTAAGTCACAATTAGGTAAGTACACTCAGAAATATATCACCTAGCACAATAACCTTTGAAGCACAAGAAGTACTGACATCTAAAGGGCAAAAATGCTCTTTAGTATTATATGATGTGGACATTTACTATGGAGAATGCGAATTCCTCCTGGAAGTATTATCAACATCTGATAATACCTGAGCAAGAGACGTTCCCTAAAGCTGTACCACACACACACACACACACCTAAATGTGTGTAAAGAATATTGCATATTTTAATTATGACCTTATATAAATCACATTTCTGATCAAATCATCAAAAGTGCAAGCAGAATGAAACAAGTAAAAGAAAGCAGTATGACTACGAAATAAAAGGGAATCATCAATTACACCTACTCTTCTTCTTGAGATTAATTAACACGATTCTTAGTAGTCTCCATACAGACTACCAGGAGATTATTCTCTGTCTGTGGAAGATGGGCTATCAGACATCGAGTTCTCATAAATAATAAGTAAAGAATGTTATTCCTCCCATTGGTAACTGAGATAAACAAATTTATAAGCGAAACAAAATCCCTTTCACTCTGTATCAGAATGGATGTGGATGAGGTAACACGTGCTGGTGGAAATGGCATAAGCAAAGAAAAATGCACGTATTAAACAGAACGGAGACTTGTATACGTATATTTCAATGAGTCTAATAGACACACATTAATTAGCAAGACATACTAATGTACGTTAGAACAAGGATATAACGAAACTGCACGCTTTTCTGAAACACAACACTGTTATTATCTTTAATAACATGTGCTTGTGTTCACGTATGAAAACATCTTGGTTGCATTATGACTTAGGGAATGAAGTATCTGATAGTTGAATAAAGAGATAAGCAAAATTTAACAATTTCTATAGGAAAATATAGCTCTACTTGCATAAGTCTGTTTGGCCTACATGTTTAAATGGGTGAGCCTTCAAAAATGTATGACTGTAATATTCTGTTCCATCGTAATTTTAAGCTCTTACAAACAGAATATTCTACTAAGAGACTGCACAGAGTGCTTACAGACAGCATATTTTATCAACATCCTGCGCACACAAAAATATTTCATTTCTTCAAAGTAATTTTTTTCAGATCAAAACATTGCTTAAGGGCATATATTTAGTAAAAATAAAATTAATGCAGTACTTGCACTACGAAACTTTAGGGGTTATTAATGTTCAAACAGTCTTGAATTGAAACAAAGAGAAGACGGGGATCATCACCCTGAGGGCATTCTTCCCCAGGAAAGGAAAATAAGTTGGCAAGGGAAACAAAGAAAGGCTCAAATGGGGTGGTTTTAGTTAGTCACCTATATTTTGGATAAAAGGTCGCATTTACCTAAAAGGTCAATAATTTTATTAAAAGAAAACATCTGATTCTGCAAGCATCTGAGAAAGATTTAAATTTTGTGAACCTAAGTAGTCACGTCTGGCAGTGCTGTATATTCTAAACATTATCAAGACATGTATAGTTAGAAGATGCATGTATTCTTAAGATTACAACATCCAAATCTGTTATGATTAAGAGTCTATGATAAGGTATTTCCTGATGAATAAAGATGGCCACTCCTCTAGTGCCAGCACCAAGAATGTCGCATTCCTTTTCAATATTCTAGCCATGTGGAGGATTCCACTTACTGCCCCTCAAGATGGTTTCTTGGAGGCAGGCACATAAGATATTTTGCGATCTCAGGGTATTGTATAGCTTGTTTGAGCCAGGATCCCACAAATATTCCATTGTAGGACCAGGAAAGTGTTTCTGCTTAATATGTTGAAGAGGAGGTATCTTGTATCCTCAGCTCATATGAATTGGGATACTTTGCCCTCCTTTAGAAAAATATGTCACAAATGATAGATCAAACAGTCTTTGGAATCGTGGACCACACCCTTGAATCATCTGAGGGGTCACCCAGTTCCCCTCTTGGAGTGTACTTTGCTTTAGCTGCTGGTGTTACAGTAATATCTTCATTTCTCGATCTTTTCCGGCAATCACGAAATTTTGCATTTAGATGGTTAATACAAACACATTTAACCCCATGTTCCTTGAAGGGGGTGCTGTACTTTATCTTACGGTTTTTTATCCTTTTGTATATCTTCTCTGTCACCTCTATGAAAGGGGTTTGAAGGTTGTGTTTAATTATTAGGAGAGTTTCCATGCAGCTGCAACAGACACAATCCTCCCCTAGTTCCTTCTGATGTTGCTTATCTCTGTTGGCAATATTGGATTTTGTAAAGGATACTCTAGTTGTAATAAGGTGTTCTTTCATTATTCTCTCTGGAGAGGCAAGGGTTTAGGATTCGCTATCAGACTCTCTTGCCGATGTTTGATGCTTCAAATCTGATAGCTGAAAGACTTGTATTATGATAGGTCAATGATGTTTCATTATTGGGTATCTGCGAGATGTTTATGTCATCTGTTGAATTTCTACGCCTTCGGTGTACACTAGCTTGCGTTTGGAACACACTTTCCCCAGCCGAAACATCAAGTGGTAGGAGTTCCTCCTCACCTGTAAGGAAGGGTCATAAGGCTCCAATGTTGCTGCAGTGTTTATTGACCTTGGTAATGGTGTTGGTACTGGTGCACTCTAAGGGGTGGAGGTAGCAGCAATTTCTTCCTTCCATGAGCAAACTTTTTCAGTTCTCTTAGGTCTAGGGGGAGGTAGTGCTGGTTGTTGCCACTGTTGTTGTTGTTGTTGTTGTTGTTGTTGTTGTTGTTGTTGCTGCTGCTGCTGCTGCTGTTGTTGTTGTTGCTGTCTGACTACCCTAGCAAATGACAGCTGGGGAAACAGACCTTCCTCCTGTATTTGCTTCTTAGCTATCCTATAGGGGGTACCGAAATTTTCCCACTTATAGGTGATTTCTTCATGACATTTGTAATGGATACATTGCAGGTGGCTTTCAAAGTGACCCTTTTCATAGTTAATGTATTTTTCACCATTATTGCATTGGTGGTTATTGTGGCCACTTTTGCCACACTTTACACATGTTGCAACATTTTGGCAATGCTTTGCTGGGAGCCAGTATCTCCAACAATTTTTGCATTGCATGGGTTTTGGGTAGTACTCTTTTGCGCTCAATGCTATTCCTCAAGGAAAATCCCTTTGGGGAATTTTTGAGTATGGAATGTTAGTTTAGCAATTTTTAATTGCTGGTTTTGAGATCTTGAGGTGACGGTGAAAGGTGTTATCTCCTGTACATCATAACCCTTCTCTTTTAAAAGACATTCCAGTTTTGAAGAGCTGGCTATAGAACTATGATATATTCCCTCTCCCCTGAAGAAAACCAATCTGACTACCCTTTTATATACAATTAATATTAAAAGAAAACATAAAGTACAGAAGTTTTATGCATATACGTTAGGATAGTAAAGAATTACTAATTCTCATGCTCAGTGTCATATTATATCGATAAGGAGTTTGGAATAATATGAAAATAATTATATATAATATATATATATATATATATATATATATATATATATATATATATATATATATATATATATATATATATATATATATATATGCCAAGTTCGCTTTGTACGTGTGTTCATAATCAGCGAAATTGGAATAACGCCTCCAAAAAATGATAGTAAAAAAGTATGAAATACACAAATAATGCCCATGCAAAAATATTCGAAAAAAAAAAATTCATTTTAGTAAATAATCGACCGCCTTGAAGGCACTTTTCCGCCAAGCTGACATGTGCTTCAGTGTCTCTTTACAAAGCATACTGCATGGATATATCGCTTGTTCTAACTGTGTTTGTATTAAGGTTTGTATATTGTCAGGAAAAAAGCGTGCAAGAGCTCATCAGCTGATACACAGGCGGCAAACCATAGAGGTTCGTTCTCCCGCATCCTCCTCCTCTTCTACTGCTTAATGCAATTGGATATTATGAAGAGAATGGAAAAAAACCTTAAGAACAAACAGCAAACAAACTTGCGATATAATATCGTCAGGGAAATAGCGTGCGAGAGTGCATCAGCTGATACGGAGGTGGCAAAACTTTTGCAGATAGAGGTTTGTTCTCCCGCATCCTCTTCCTCTTCTACCGCTTAATGCGATTGGATATTATGGAAAGAATGGAAAAAATGCTAAGTACAGTACATGGATGAGCATTAAGAACAACAGCAAACAAACTTGCGATATAATATCGTCAGGGAAATAGCGTGCGAGTGTGCATCAGCTGATACGGAGGCAGAAAAACATTTGCAGATAGAGGTTCGTTCTCCCGCATCCTCCTCCTCTTCTACCGCTTAATGCGATCGGATATTATGGAGAGAATGGAAAAAAAAGCATTAAGAACAAACAGCAAACAAACTTGCCATATAATATTGTCAGGGAAAAAGCGTGCAAGAGCAAAAATGTTTGCAGATAGAGGTTCATTCTCCCGCATCCTCGTGCTCATCACCACCATGCATGTCCCCGTGTATGCCTGTTGCCCACCACAAAATAGAGTGCATTAATTTGTTTACTGTACAGTAAATCTGTATATCTTTTATACTCTACACTATTTCCATGTTAATATAAAACTACAGGTCTTTCTGCTTTGTTATGTACTTATAAAATATGTTTTACTTATATTTTTGGCATAGTGTGTCTATGTACTGTTGTGAAATGTATCTATGCCCATTACCATTGTTTCTTATGGAAAATGACGGGTTACATTACGCGATTTTCACATTACACTTAACTTCTGAGAACCTATCTTCGCGTTATTTTAAGAACAAGGTGT
>JAXCGZ010019862.1:0-31546 GCA_037179515.1 Halocaridina rubra
GTCGCCAAATGCTTCAAACAGGCGATAACAAGTCATCCATCCAGTGCTTCAAGACATGATTTGCAATAAACAGGTTTTAATAGCAGCGATATGCCATCTGGATTGCCTAAGGGGGGGAGGGGAAGAGAAACATGAATAAGAAAGAAAAGAGGGAAATGATGAGCTTTCTTTCTACCACTTCTTTATGTAAAGAAAAGAGGGGAAACGATGAGCTCTCTTTCTACCACTTCTTTATGTTTAGAAGTGTTTCTTATTTGTTTTCCTTTTTTCTTTTCGAAGGTATTCAGAAAACCTATTTATCCTCTTTAATGTTATCCTTCTCTTCCTTATCCTATCCTCTTTATTTCAACTACCTCTTGTTTCTCTCTCCTAATATATCTTTCCCCATTCTTCTTTGCTTTCTCTCTCTCCTCCTTTGCTTATTTTTCTCTCCCTCATTCTCCTTGTCCTTCCTACCCATTCTCTTCCTCATCTTCCTCCTCTGCTTCTGTCTCTCTCCTTCATTCCTCTCTCCCTTTTCCTCTTCATTCCTCTCTCCCTTCTCCTCTTCATTCCTCTCTCCCTTCTCCTCTTCATTCCTCTCTCCCTTCTCCTCTTCCTGCTCTGCTTCTCTCTTCCTCAACTCACTTTCCTCCTCCACTTTCTCTCCCTTTCTTTCCCTCCCTATCCGTCATTTTCCACTTATTATATTTACACATGTTCCACGTGTTTCTCTTTTCCCTCGTTAATGTTCATACTCTTACTTCTCTTCTTCCTTCTCCTTTCCATTTCTCTGCTCCTCACTCCCTAGTCTCTCATATCATCATCCTATTTTTCTATCGCAGTGAGTTCTTTGGTTTTTTTTTTCTGTTTTCTTCCCTCTTATGATCTCTTTATTATTCTCTTCACTTCTTTCATTTTCAGTCCTGTTTTTCACTTTATCATTTCCATATACATTTAATTCATCGTTAGTTCAATCCGTTTTTACTGTTTACTTCTCCTTCGCCTCCTCCTCCTCCTCCTCCTCCTGTGGCGCAGTAGTTATAGTGCTCAACTCAGGAAATGACAAACTGGAGTTCGAGCCCACCCCATCCTTCATTCCCCAGATTCTGCATATCTGTGCCCTCCTGCTCCTCCGCCTCCTCTTCCTCCTCCTCCTCCTCCTCCTCCTCCTCCAACTTTCCAGGTAGTGTGTTATGCAAGAAAGCTTGTTGACGGCTAAATAATTGGCTGTATTGTGTGTTATCACTCCCACAGGCACACGCCATAAACACATCGTATCGGAAAATATATTTTTCAAAGAAAGGAAAAAGAAAAAAGAAAAAATGGAATGAAAAGGGAGTAAAATTGCTAAAAAAAAAAAAATATCCATCATAAAGCTAAGACGCGTGGAGAATATAATTTCCACAAAGGCTGAACACCTCTTTTGATAAACAGAAGATACTGTAATATAGACATAAGCATGTGCCTGTTTTAGAACACATTTACACACGCACACACACACACACACACACACACACACACACACACACACACACACACACACACACACACACACACACACACACACACACACACACACACATACATATATGCACACAGTAGCCCTCAAATTTTGTTGTTTATAAGTGAATCGGCATACATAATGACAAAATCTTTTACTCGTCCAGTAAGAGAGAATCTGCAGCTTTAGTGATTACAAAAATGAATATTAAAAAGAAACTCTTTGATGAAATGTGAAGAGGGGAAAGAAAATGGGCAATAAGAAAGCAAGAAGCAGAAGTGCCAGCATTGATATAATCAAATTTACCTAATATTTGTGTAATTCGGGGGAAGCTTTTATTGCTTGTAATTAACTTTATCCTGTGGTGCAATATTTTGTTAAAAATATATTTATCATAATAATTACTTCATTAATCAATTTATAATATGAATAAGAAATAAAAAAAAAAATTACGAGCTATCAAAATTGGTTGAGTAGAGGTGCCAAGGCATTCATTGTTGACTTTTTTGTTTTTCTTTTGATTAAGTTCTTCCTGTAAATTGATTAACTTTTATTGTTTATTTGTTATTAAATTGATCCTGTGAATCCATATCGTGATTTAAAATTGACTTCTCAGATTTTTTTCTTCTGAAATGATAAGCTTAGGAGTTAAAGGTGAATTATAATAAAAACTAAATTCAGTCTTTACATCTTCAATGTGACAAGTGTTTCGCTGGACTTCTGGTGTGTTTCCTTAGTTGCATGTGTAAGTTTTTCTTCTTGTGAGTTTTAATTATTACCAAAGTAAAATTTTAAGTTAGGGTGTGTATGGCCAAGTAAATCGTTTACTTAAAAGATTATTTGACTTAGTGTTCGTAAGAGGCTAAAGCAAATATGTGTGAGACTAAGTAGAAAAATATTGTATTTCTATGAGACTCAAACTCTGAGATGCAGGCTGCTTTATCTCGTTCCACCCCTTTCCCACCAGTTCATTACACATCCCTAATTATCTCTTCACTTCTGAAAACTCACAGCACTCCCCATCTCTGTTTCTACTTTACTTTATATATTCTTCGTGCCCAGGCACGATCATGGTTGGGGTAGTAGAGGATCCCTAGGGTGGTGGTAAGGGTAGTAGCTCTGAGGAAAATAAAACAAGAGTTCAGGAAAATCTTGGCTTTTGTATCGGATCTGGATGATAAAATTTAGAGTATGGAAAGAGAAATGAAAGAGAACTGAAAGTAATGTAAAAAAAAAATGACACACTAAGAGAGATTATAATACATTTGGAGGAGAGTAACAAGTCACAATCTTTTCCCCAGCTATGTCAGAGGGAAATTGAAGGTCAAAGAACAAGTTTTAAAGTTACAGAGGGCAGATTGAAGCCTCACTGAGACAGATGAAGAGATCTGTGAAGAACTGAACAAGGATTTTCAGTCTGTATTTTCTGTAGAGCATGACTGACCCCCTCTGGTTGCAGAGATAAGAGATCATGAGATGGTTTTAGAGAACATTGTCTTTTTAGCTACAAAAGGTATGCAAAGCTTTGATGAAGTTAGATGCCCACAAAGCTACGGATTCTGGTGACATTTTCCCTTACATACTTAAGAAGTGCGTTAAGCCCATATCAGTGGCAGTTACAGCATATCTGCAAAGTTCTGGAATTTGGGAAGACTCCAAGATGCTGGAAACAAACAAACTTGGTAACTATCTTCAATAATGGAAGGAGAGACCTACAGCTCCAAGCTTTAGGCCTGTTTCCTTGACCACCATAGTTTGCAAAATACTAAGAAAATGCAGTTATCATCACTTGGAATCCTTTAACACTTTGTCTGTGAGACAACGTGGCTTCAGAGAAAGCAGATCTATAGTAACACACTTATTAGAATTTTATTATTAGGTAAGCCAGATCTTACAAGAAAGAGAGGGCTAGGCAGATTACACAAACTCACATTTTCATAAAGCATTTGATATGGTCCCACATGAGAAACTTATTAAGAAGCTCCAAGTAATGGCATGAATACATGGAAATGTCTTTGAATGAATAAAAACTCACATAGAAGGAAGGGAACGGAGGGTTAGAGTAAGGCACTCAATGCCTTACTGGAGAAAGGTTAGTAATGGGAATCCACAGGGCTCAGTTTTAGAACCATTTTTATTCCTTGTATATGTAAATGACATACCGGAGTCTGTAAATGTATTTTTGAATATATTAGCAGATAATGCAAAGATTGTGAAAAAAGTAAAAGATGAGAACAGTTGTAAAGAATTTCAGAAAGACATGAATAGTATGCATGAGTGGTCAGGAAATTCAGTACTTTGAAATACAAGGTGATGATATGGGTACCGTACAAATACAAGAAGGCCCATATTTGTCTACTCAATAGCAGGTGCAGAACTTCAAGAAACAGAGAATGAAAGAGATCTAGGAGTAAACTTATTGGCAGACTTGTCTCCAGAAATGCATATAGATGGCAGAGTAAGGGTTGCATGCACTTTCATAGCAAATGCAAGGGTAGCCCTCAGACACATGGACATGTAAATTATCAGAAATATATTTGTAACTTATGTGAGGCCAAATCTTGAAAAATCAGCACCCTTTTGGAATATGCAGCTGAAAAATCATATAACTAAGCTGGAAAAAGTTCTAAGACATGCTAGGAAACTGGTGTCAGAGATTCACAATCTCAGTTATGAGGAGAGGCTTAGGGAAGTAGACTTACCATCACTTGAAGCTAAAAGAATGAACTGCGTTCATAGTTTTAAAAACAAATATGATAAGTATCATGAAGGATAAAAATGGAACTGACCAGGAGACAATAAGTTACGAGCATAGGGCTATTTTCCTTAAGCACAATTAGGTAAATACAAGTAGGTAGTTGCACACACACACACACACACACAACTGAGTTAAGTTGCCAAGTAGTACAGCAGTCCTATTTTCTTCATTTTTTTTTTCTTTTAGCTTTCTCTTTTACTATTTTGTTATTTTGTATATATATTGAGTTAAATGTAAAGTCTAAATCCCGTGATAACATATCTTGGTTAGCAAGTCAGTTTATCAGTTAGGAAGAATATATAACAGAAACAGGTGGGTGCCACCTCGAACACAAATTCGAATTTTCCTTCAGGTTTGACTTTTGTTTTTCTTTTTCTTTTTATACTTAAATTACCATGGTCAAGTTTTTAAGTTAAGATGTGTGTTACCAGAAAGGAGACAAACTGAGTCACTAAATAGCACTTATATGGAGATATAAAAATTCTGTGTGAAGGTAAATTAGAAGTTTTTCTCTTTTTTTTTTTTTTTTTTTTCTTTTTTTTTCTGTGAGAGGGAGAACATAAAAATGAAGCCATCTCTGTCCCAAACCTCTCCCACCCATGGGTCGGGAGAAGGGGTAGTCATCAGAGGACTTAAACAGAGAATCAAGAAGTTAGAGGAAATGGTTACAAGCCTTGATGATAAAATTCGGAATATGGATGGAGAAATGAAAGAGAATGAAACACTCAGAGAACAAATAAGATCTTTGGAGGAAGCAAATAAAGCACAAGGGCAGGAGAGAAAGGAACTAGAAAAAAGAATAAAGAAGCTGGAAGGGGAAAAGAGTCAACTAGAATCTAGAATTTCTAAACAAGAAGATAAAAACAAACAGCTAAATGACAACCTAAAGGAATTAGATGTTAGTTCACTGCTCTCTTCTCAGAGAGACGAGATTGCTGCTTGGAATGTTCAGATTAAGGAAAACATTGAACAGTTCAGAAAAGAGTTCCAGGAGCTGAATATGGAAAATGATGCCATGAAAACGTCCTTTGCTGATGCACTAAAGGGGAATGTGGCAGTAAAAGAGGCTGTAAAGGTGGTGGCACTGGAAAACATACAAACAGTTGACTATAAAGAGACAGTAATCGAAAAGGCCTCATTAAGATTGTTATACACAAATACTGATGGATTAGCTGGTAAGGCAGTAGAATTAAAAGATAGGATCCACAACAGTAAGGCAGATATAGTAGCAATTACAGAGACTAAGTTGAGTGAGGACATAAACAGTGTCACAGTTTTTCCTAAGGGCTTCAGAATACTAAGGGTCGAAAGATCTGAGAGGACTGGTGGAGGGATAGCACTGCTCATAAGTGAGAGGATTCAAGTTGAAGAAATAAACTTGGCTATAGAAAGTGAGTTCAGGGAATTTCTTGTTGCTCGCATAAATACTGGGTCAGAGAGCATAATAATAACTGTTGTATACAACCCACCAAGGAACCAAAATAGGCTTGAAATTTATGAGGAAAGTCATATAGGTACGATTGAAGTCATAAACTCAGTTGTTAACATGGCGCGGGAGAAAAAATGTAGGATTTTGATTATGGGAGACTTCAATCATAAAGAGATAGATTGGACAAATCTTGACCCACACAGTGGTGAGGACTCATTTGGGGCAAGACTCCTAGATTGCGTACAAGGGAATTTCCTACACCAACATGTAATGGAACCAACAAGAGCCAGGGGTGGGGATGAGCCATCACTACTTGATCTGGTGTTCACAGATAATGTGTTGGATATTGAAAATATTGAGTATGAACCACCAATTGGAAAGAGTGACCACTGTGTGTTGTTGATGGAGTATATCATTGAAGACATTCTTCCTGAGAGTAGAGGCACTGAGGACATGAGGAGGAACTATCCGAAAGGAGATTACATCAAAATGAATGAGCTTTTTGCAGTTATTGACTGGAGAACCTTATTTTACAACAAATCTGTACAAGAAATGTATGACATCTTTTGTGAGAAATATGGGAAGATAGTAGATTGCTGCATACCTGTCACCAAAGTAGGTGTAATTCATGCCAGAGAGAAATGGTTCGATAATGGGTGTAAAAGAGCTAAGGAGTGGAGAGACAAATGCTGGAAAAGGTATAGGAGGAGAAAAAACATAAATGCCTGGCAAACCTACAAAAGAGCAAGAAATGACTACCTAAGTAAAAGGAGAGAGGCAGAGAGAGATTATGAGAGGGACATCACCAGGAAGGCTAAAGAAAATCCCAAGCTTTTCCACAGCTTTATCAGAGGAAAACTGAAGGTAAAAGAACAGGTTTTAAGGCTAAAGAGAGCGGATGGAAGCATCACTGAGACGGACGAAGAGATCTGCAAAGAATTGAACAAGGAGTTTCAGTCAGTATTTACAGTAGAAAATACCCCACCCCCTCAGATTGCAGTGATAGAAGCTCAAGGGCCGGTATTAGAGAACATCAACCTTACAGCCACAGAGGTATGCAAAGCGCTGATGGATTTAGATGTTCATAAAGCTACAGGTCCTGATGACATATCCCCTCATGTGCTTAAAAAATGCGCGAACACAATATCAGTGGCACTAAGTATCATATTTAAGGAGTCACTGGAGTCGGGGGAGATTCCAAGATGCTGGAAACAAGCAAATGTGATACCTATCTTCAAAAAGGGAAGGAGGGATACGGCTCTGAACTATAGACCAGTTTCCTTGACCAGCATAGTTTGCAAAGTTATGGAGAAACTACTAAGGAAACATATCTCTCTTCACTTGGAATCCTTCAACTTTTTGTCAGTGAGGCAACATGGCTTCAGAGAAGGAAGATCAACAGTAACAAACTTATTAGAATTTTATGATGAGGTAAGCCAAATCTTACAGGAAAGAGAGGGCTGGGCAGATTGCATATTCCTAGACTTCCAGAAAGCGTTTGACACTGTTCCACATGGGAGACTTATTAGGAAGCTGCAATCAATGGCTAGAATAGGTGGAAATGTCTTGGAATGGATAAAAACTTACTTAGAAGGAAGGGAACAGAGGGTTAGAGTAAGACACTCAGTGTCTGAATGGAGAAGAGTTAGTAGTGGAGTTCCACAGGGTTCAGTTTTAGGGCCACTTTTGTTCCTTGTATATGTAAATGACCTACCAGAGTCTGTAAATTCATTCATGAATATGTTTGCAGATGATGCAAAGATTGTGAAGAAAGTAAAAAACGAGAACAATGGTAGAGAACTTCAGGAGGATCTAAATAGTCTGCATGAGTGGTCAGAAAAGTGGCTAATGAAATTCAATACTTCAAAATGTAAGGTAATGAGAATGGGTACAAGTGCAAGAAGGCCCAAGCTTGACTACTCGGTGGCTGGAGTACAACTTCAAGAGACAGAAAATGAGAGAGATCTAGGAGTAAACATACTGGCAGATTTGTCTCCAGAAATACATATAAATGGCGTAGTAAGGGCAGCATATGCATTCTTATCAAATGTAAGGGTAGCGTTCAGGCACATGGACAAGGAAATGTTCAGAAATATTTATGTAACCTATGTGAGGCCAAAACTCGAATATGCAGCCCCCTTTTGGAATCCGCACTTGAAAAAGCACATAGCTAAGCTTGAAAAAGTTCAAAGACATGCCACGAAACTGGTGCCAGAACACACACACACACACACACACACACACACACACACACACACACACACACACACACACACTATGCAGCCCCCTTTTGGAATCCGCACTTGAAAAAGCACATAGCTAAGCTTGAAAAAGTTCAAAGACATGCCACGAAACTGGTGCCAGAAATACGCAATCTCAGTTATGATGAGAGGGTGAGGGAAGTAGACTTACCATCACTCGAAGCTAGAAGAGTGAGGGGGGATATGGTGACAGTCCTTAAATTCCTTCATGGTTATGATAGAGTGGATAGGGATCGATATTTTGATATGGCTGGCTCTAGAACTAGAGGTCATAGTTTGAAGCTTCGTAAGAAAATTTCTTTGCAGGATGTAAGGAAATACTTTTTCAGTGTAAGAGTAGTTGATAATTGGAATTGGCTAAGCGAGGAGGTAGTTAATGCTATCTCAATCCATAGTTTTAAGGACAGGTATGATAAGTATCACTAAGTATAAAATGGAACCGATGAGGAGACGGGAAGATACGAGCTTTGGGCTCTTTCCCGTAAACGCAATTAGGTAATCACAATTAGGTAATCACACACACACACACTATGAATGCCTGGCAATTATCGTTCCCTCGCTTAGTGTGTGCGCATTTTTAACTATATAAATAGGTAAGTACACATGCATACACACAAACACATATGCTCACACTCTCTCTCTCTCTCTCTCTCTCTCTCTCTCTCTCTCTCTCTCTCTCTCTCTCTCTCTCTCTCTCACACACACACACACACACACACACAAATACACACACACATACCGTATCATTCTTAAACTCACAGCTCTGATTTACAGAAAGTACCAGAGTGGGGCACCCGAAATTTGGTAATATTGAATGCCTCCTAGACATTTTCTCGTTATTGCCTTACCCTGTTCTGCTGATAGTCCTATCGTCTTCGAAAACAAAGAAATTGATCTTCTTAATTCCATAAACCTATTAGGAGTTCATTAAACCACTACCTTGTCTTGGAGTCACGTAATTGAAATTCCTAAAACTGCATCAAAGAAATTCGAAGTTCCGTTTCGTTTTCTTCATTATTTTTCCTCATATCCATTACTAAAAAACTATAAAGGCCTTATCTATCCCTGCTTAGAATACTGCTCAAGGCCATTAGACTCTTTAACGTCCCTTTTAATCACGAATTCTTTTTCTCCTCTTCTGAAGGTATCATCTCTTCTCTTTACTATCGGTACTGCTGCCATCACTGTTCTGATGAGTTGCCCAATTGTGTATCTCCCCTCTTCGCGAGGCCGGTAACATGTTTCTAGTGACTTAGTCACACAGGTACTGTGTAGAGATATGTAGTTCGTGGATTGGTTGGAGAAATGACTTCCTCTTTCCTTTCACCTCCAAACTCTGGAACTCTCTTCCTTCTTCCTTCAAAAAGCGAGACGTTTCGTCATCTTATGGCCTAATCCTGCCTTGTGTTTAGGTCTTTAGTACTTTCACTATTCTTTCAGCTTGTTCTTTTCTTATTGCTTATAATTTTATTTTTTTCTGTCTTGTCCTTAAACTGCTACTTTTTCTCAGTTTTTTCTTGGTGCCCGGGACCGCTATCAAGAGCAACCAACTGAAGATTCCGACAATCAAAGCAACGTTTAATTCACTTTAAGCAGTTAATTATCCTTGATTATACTTTTGTTTTTATCAAATCAATTATCCATGAAGATAATAAAATTTGAGTTTAGCCTTTACAACGCTGCGAAGATTACGGACCTCAACTGAAGAATAAGGGCGTTGAATAGATCGAGTCCCTATTCTTCATGAGGTCCGACCGACGTCTATCAGTATGAGAATTCGTCGTTCATGAATCGTCATTTGGTTGCGTTCCTTAAACAAGAGTTATCCACCCGTGACTTTCTAAGCCTATCCTGGCTTCTTTTGGTCCTTCTTCTTCTTCTTCTTCTTCTTCGTCTACATCTTTTCCCACTTTTATGTAGGGTCGATGTTTCTGGCCAGTTTTCTCCATTTGTTTCGGTCCCATGCCTCATCACCCAACAAACCTTTAGACCTCAGGTCGTCATTGATGCAATCCATCCACCTACGCTTTGGTCTCCCTCTCCTTCTCCTACCCTGTATATCCATATCCATTTCGGATACAGTATTCGAAGGATCCCTCATCATAGGGATTCCTTTGTCAGCCACCTAAGGGACGCGCCCAGTAGGGGTTTTCTCTCCCAAGAGATCGTGCAACTCTCATGCTAAATAAACAAATAAGGACTAAAAATTAATTTAACTGTATGTACTACCCTCTTACTTATTAGTTCAATTACTTGTCTACTTATAAGTTACTCTTAAGTTGTATAAGAATATCCATTGTAAAAAATATGGAAATAAATATTTGTTTGTTTGTACATACTTTGAAATGCTCATACGAATAGAATCCAACGTAATCAAGATGCAGATATCAAAATTATCCGATATTACCATTCTGCCCAAATTAGAAAATAAATGTAGAAAATATCAATAAGTTCCTCTATTATGATGCCAGTTTTTTTTCCCGTTATAGATGCTGTTATCTGAAGCTAATCAAATTAGAGTGGGTCCAAATAATCCATTTGAGACAATAATATTTCCATAAACTAGAGAAACAATAGTTGAGGGGGGGGGGTCTTTGAATGCTACAAATACCTCCTGTGCTGAGGCTAACAAAGACCTCGTGGGAAATAGTAAACAGGATCCTCTGATTTACAGTGTCAGTTGATAAATGTTTTCACTAATGGTCATTTCCTGACATGGAAAAGGTATATAGATGACCACAATGTTGTTGCACGTAAGAGACGAAGAGCTAAGGATGATGAGGGCAATTTCTATTTACCCGTCACCGTGTCATTCATAAACAAAAAGAGCGAAGAAGGAGTAAATGCTTAATGCATTCATAGTTTTATGGACAAATATAATAATAATAATAATAATAATAATAATAATAATAATAATAATAATAATACAGATAATAACGCCAGTAATAATAGTAATAATAATATTGGTAATGGTTATAATGATAAATATAAGTATGATAGAAATAATACTTATTATTATTATTATTATTATTATTATTATTATTATTATTATTATTATTATTATTATTATTATTATTATTATTTTATCAAATTTAGTGGGTTTTGTTCACTGTTACTACTATTGTTAGCAATTTGATATTTTCCTGTTTCCTCCTACCACTGATCGTGTCTAATTTATCTGGTGTCACCCCTTGACCACGGCAAAAAACATGTGTTGGTATGGTCAAGCACATGATTTCCTTTGATGATTGCTAATTTCCTTTTTTTTCTGTTTTCCATATGTATATGTATCGCTTCATTCGTTTGTACAAATCAGATTCCTCTGAAGATAAGTAATACACTTGAGAGTACTATGAACTAAGTATCTCAAAAGTTCTTTCAATTTCCCTACGTAGTCATAACCATCCACATTTACAATATTCACTTGTTTCTAGAATTATATATATATATATATATATATATATATATATATATATATATATATATATATATATATATATATATATAATATGATGATGATCTTTTCTTATCGTAATCCTATTTGTACTCGTGGAAGTAGTGTAAAAAAAAAAAAATCAATAAATTTTTAAGGTGTTCCTACTTCGAGAAAATTCACCTATTGAAGCCGGTCCCGGAGCCGAACCCCCGCGATAAACGAGGGATTACTTGTATATATATATATATATATATATATATATATATATATATATATATATATATATATATATATATATATATATATATATATAATTACTAAGTCAAGGCACTACCAACTACAACACAGAAAGTTAAAAGGAATCAGACCTTATAGCTTACATCTGCTATACTTAGGAATGAACTCATTCTATCTGAATGCCATTATATTCATATTACAGATTCCCTAACCTCATTCGTGGCTTCATTTTCGCATTTAATTCAACTCCCAATCTCATTCGGGACAAACAATAACCAAATAAGCATATGTGAAAACATGAATAACTTTTTACCCCGACCGATACTAGTGCCTAGAACTTATAATTGCTAAGTCAAGGCGCTACCAATTACACTACAGGAGGTTAAAAGGAATCAGACCTTATAGCTTACATCTTCTATACTTAGGAATGAATGCATTGTATCTGAATGCCACTATGTTCATATAACAGATTCCCCAACCTCACTCGTGGCTTCATTTTCACATTTAATTCAACTTCCAATCTCATTCGGGACCAACAATAATCAAATAAGTACATTACATATGTGAAAACATGAATAATTTTTTACCTTGACCGGGACTTGAATTAAATGCGAAAATGAAGCCACGAGTGAGGTTGGGGAATCTGTAATATGAACATAGTGGCATTCAGATAGAATGCATTCATTCCTAAGTATAGAAGATGTAAGCTATAAGGTCTGATTCCTTTTAACATTCTGTGGTGTAGTTGATAGTGCCTTGACTTAGTAATTATATATATATATATATATATATATATATATATATATATATATATATATATATATATATATATATATATATATATATATATATATATATATATATATATATATATATATATATATCTACCTTGGCTGTCTCCCCCTTTAATTGGGGGGTAGCCGACATCAAAGAAAGAAAACAATATGGGAGGATTACTTTGCTCTATGGGCAATGACGAGGGAGCTAGCGACCGTTCAGATGGCACTGCTGGAGTGCCACAGCCCATCTTCCCGGCTCTTCCACAACCTGTGTCGCTTCACAACTGTCAACTCCTCCTACTGCCCCTACCATACGGCTACCTCTTATATATATATATATATATATATATATATATATATATATATATATATATATATATATATATATATATATATATATATATATATATATATATATATATATCATTTGACTCCAAGAAGTGGATTGCCACTGTCATATACGACTGTATTATTAATGTTTGTTGTAGTAGACACATACGACTGTATTATTAATGTTTGTTGTAGTATAAACATTTCTATAGTATTATTTGAATATGTTATTAATCTCTAAATCATATTCTTCATCTTACATTTTCTACTAATGAGTTGTTGTTGCCGAGTCTGTTTATCCCAATCGAACGGAGGTGGACACAGACAGCTTAGACCTGGGGAATTCAGGCTGGTTACCCATCCTTAGATTCCTTACGATTAGATATAGATATTTGAGGGACTTCCAAGCCTGTAACATGATGACCAAGGGATGAAAATTTAGTTTGATTGTTCATGGGGTGATGCTTAAGGCGATGTTATACATACTTCTTACTACGATTGTAGTTATAGAAATGATGCTTATAACGGCCCCTGACCAGGATTCGAAGCTACATCACACTGACAATCTATAAATGTGCGTAAGATATCATTGACGATTCCGCTGAAGGAGTAGGGAATGAAGGCATAATAATGAGCAATCTGAAAGCCTCTCAAGCTCATGACATACTTGTCTCTTCTATGTTTTTCACGATTGAATATTTGTCTTCTCTCTTCTTTCCCTTTTCTCTTTTACTCCTTTCTCTTTCGTTCTCTTGTGCCTCCTCTTTCCGTCCTTCCTTCATCGTGTCACCTTCATTTATTTTCAAAAGCTCTCCTTCCCTTAACTATGCTGCGGTTACACTAACGCAATTAACTGTCGAACTTCCTACGCTGTGGTGTCCCACCTCTTATTTCTTAAATTTTAATGCGTTTGGTCAGAGAGAGAGAGAGAGAGAGAGAGAGAGAGAGAGGAGAGAGAGAGAGAGAGAGAGAGAGTCAGTCTTGGATGTGTCTTGTTGACAAGTTTCTCTTTTTAGCTTAAGAAATCTATTTAACCTTTGCAAAGTGGTTGTGGCGTTGGGAGTTGCCTCAATTCGTACCTATTTTGAGTGTCAGGTCAAATATCCCATATGAGATCCATAACATTTGTAATTTTGTATATAAAAACCTCACCTCTGTCTTACTTTACTATGATGGTATAATTCTTAACCCTTGAAGTTAAAGAATTGTGAAGGGGACGTAGGAATAATGACTTAGTGAACTACATCGCCCTGTGATCCACCAAAGGACATGCATTGGAACACTCTCTTAACTTATTCATCCAGAGTAAATATTCTTCAAAATCTTAAGACCAGCTCAATATAGTCATTTAAAAGAGTCATTCATGTTATATGTTTACCTTCAAGTGTATATTCTAAACTTTACAAGAGAATAACCATTGTGAAAATGGAAATAAAGATTTCATTTTTATTTTTACTTTTGAGATGATGACCAGGATTATTGAGATCGCCATCTTCCTCCTACTTTACGCCACTCTTCATCACAGATTTCGAGGTTCCTGAAGGTTTTAACTCTTTCTATTCAACCAATTTTTTTTTTTTGCCCTCCTTTTCTTCTTTGTCGTACCCATTTCAGATTCACACACCTTGTATCTTATTTTTCCTCGCTTTTTTTTATTGTAAGACTAACCGATTTTACAATATATTTCTTTACTCATCCCTTTTCCAATAACAATAGCACTACGTCTGTATATATATCGTCTCCCAAATGTAATCCTGGTAGTTTCCTCACTCATCCTGTGCATAGTTCTATGCTATCTTTGTTACCTGCTAATCTGGATAGTTCCTTCATACATTCTTTTTCCTCTCTTACATCTCATTCCAGTTCCTACATGCAAATATCCTGCTGTTTTTCTCACCTTTCCTTTATTGCTACATGTGTATGGTAGGTCTATCCTCACCTGTTTTCTTCACCCATGAGTACTCACGATACGATGTTTACCTTTTTTCATGCTACCTCTTTTTTTCATGAGTTTTCTATCCGTTACTTTATCATGATGCTTATTGAAGACTAAAAGAATATATAAGAGGTTAAGTGGTAGAATCTCAAAATTATTAATTGGCCATCGAAGTCTAGGAAGCCATTGTTCCATGGTGTGCCTTTGCACAGCATCTGAACAGTGTCATGGCTGTAAAACTTGATGGTGCTGTAATTGGTATATCTTCAGGTTGGTGTACTCTTGTATGTGAGTTATTAAACAATTTGAGGTATGTGTTTTGAGCATTATAATCCACATCATTCATAATCAAAACAAGCCACTACCGACGTATTGTTCTTGAAACCCCTTTTACTTATGAATTATTAACATATTCATATTACCATCTATAAATGTCTCCAGCATCAGAAAAACTATAAGCATCTCGAATATTTTGTAAACATGTCTCTGACATCCCTGTGATTATCACTATAAGTATCTCGAATATTTTGTAAACATGTCTCTGACATCCCTTTGATATATTTTATTATATATAGGATATTGGCGGAGATTGCCTTTGCATAACCGGTACAGTACTCGAATTGGGAGGTAATGGACTTACGTTCAAACCAGCCGTGGGGCAATGGGAAGAGCATCCAGCCTTGATTCCTCAGCTTCAATCCATCTGTGTCCATCCTCAAATGGGGATTAATAATGACGCAAAAAACGTTATATATATATATATATATATATATATATATATATATATATATATATATATATATATATATATATATATATATATATATAAAGGTCATTCTTGACCAATTCTTTACTTCCAATCCTAGAAACTATTCATATTATGTACTTACCCCTCTTGGTAAATATGACCACTCTTTGATCTCAATCTCTCACCAACTCACCAACTCATCAGAGCAGAGATGGAGGTAGTAACAATGGAAAAGAGAAAGATATGATACCTTCGGCAAAGAGAAGAGAATTCAGATTAGAAGTAAGAGAAGGGACAATGATGAGTCTGATTTTTTTTATGAGTGTGACACCGGGACAGGCAGAAACTGCCCTCATCAATAAAGGCCCGGGCACGAGAAAATGCCAAGACGAAGGAAAAGAAAAAGGTTAATTACAAGGCAGAGATGAGGTAATGTCACACAAAGGAAAACGGCACTCAACCCTATCAATGAGATATGTATAAAAGAACACCCAGAATTAAAAGCAGTATTCTAAGCAGGGACGGATAAGATTTTGATAGATGTGAAGTAACCAAAAAGAGGCAAAGTAATGACGAAAATGAAACACAACTCCCAATATTTTAGATGTAGTTTTATATTTTGAATATATGTGATTGAGGTTGAAGAGTGATACGAGCGTTGACGGAACACAGATTTATTATAAGACAGGTGAAACATGATTTACTACTGAAAAGTGTGGATGGCGTGAAGACATACATCGGGGAACACATTTTATACAGGATATAATCTTAAGACAAAATCATACAGAATTAATTGTAACATATGCAGCATATAATAATCAAAATATCAAACAGTGACAAAGCGAATATAATTTAATATCAGTGATAAGAAACAATGAAGGGGAAAAAATAATTGCAGACTTAACATGGTCCCAATGCCAGTGGGGGGTTTTCTGCTGTCATTGGGGTCTGGTACTCTGTTGGGGGGGAAGCGAGAGCAGGTGCGAAGGTGATTGAGCGACAGCTGGGTGACTTTCTCTCGCACAAACTGACATTGGTGGTGTGGGGCGTCGCCACAACGTTTTGCAAGTGTTTGCAATTTCATACAGGTACTCAGCTGCTTCCATCTAACCCGACAGAGTATTGTTAATGCGGGCGTGCCACCACGATTGCCCCCGTTCTGTCCCACCGCTGGAAGTATCCTGTATCATGATGTGAGAGTCCACTAGCAAAGGCTTTAAGTGGCGGACGACTTGTCCTGGAGAAAACATACGTGTGTCCCCGGCGAGGGCCATTTGAAGTTCTCACTGATGGAGAATTCAATGCAATGTCTCCTGACTTTGTAGTTTTATTTCCCTATTGGTATGCTGTCTCTGAGCTGTGTACCCATTGTCAACTGTGAAGGGGACTTACATATGTCCTGCAGGGGTTTAGGTATTGGAGTAGAGCCTGGGATGCCCTGTTTGTGTCCAAGCTGCCTTTATCACCTGTGTTCAAGTGAGGAGTCCTTTTAGCCAACTTGACGGTGACTTCGGCTCTGCCATTAGACTGGGGGTAGTGTACAGAAAATAGGTGGACTGAGACCCCAAATCTCTTGAGGAAGGCTAGTATTTCCTCACTCCCAAGGTTAGTTCCGCCGTCCTGTGACAACTGCTGTAGTGCCCCCACCAAGTTAAGAATCCTCGGAGCTTAGCAATAATTTTACTGGAGGAGGTACCACTGGGTAAATGTGTGATCTCAATCCAACTCATGAGTCTATCCGCATATTCTAGGTATATGTCCCCCAAAGCTGGAAGAGACCAACCACCATCTGTTGGAAGAGGTATTCGGGGGGTGGGGACATAATTGAAGCCTCGGGCGGAGAGGAGGGTGAGTGGATGTCACAGGAGACATAGATGGATCTGTTTTGCTGCAGATCCCCCTTCATGCTGGGCCAATATAATGTCTGTTTAGCTTGCCTGAGCATTGAGTCTAGTCCTTGGTGACTTGTGTACAAGTTAGCTTCATTCTTGTGATAGAGGGTTTCTGAAATGACTAGGCACACACAGCCTTGCTTGTTGGTGTACACAACCAGATCCGGGCCATGGCTAGTCTGTCTCTCACTATGTAGAAGGGGCAGAGACATTCTAATTTCTGCACATTTTGGGTGGACCAGTTGCCAGCTAATAATCGAGCTACGAGTAGTTGATAGACAAGGTCCTCCGCAGCTGTACTTGAGAGTGTATCCTCATCCATGACGGTGCCACCTTCCTGACTTAGTGCCGCCACAGTACTGATGGTCATGGCTGTTACTAGGTCGTCTTCTTGGTTGTTGTCCTCTGACTTTGAGGGTGCCCTTAAGGTGGGATACCTGGAAAGAAAGTCCACGGCAGAGTTCCTTTTGCCGGACAGGTACTTAACAGTGAATTTATACTGAAGAGCCTTTGCTTTGAGACAATATCCTTAGGTTGTTAATGTCTGCAAGGACCCGGTCCCCATGGGGTAATTGTCGGTGACCAGCATGAGCGTCTGACAACTTAATAGGAATAGTCTCACTTTGCGGAGGCACCAAGCAACTGCCAGAGCCTTCCTTTCTGCTTTTTTTCTTTATTAGTGTGACACTGGGACAGACAAGAAATTTGACTTCATCTATAAAGGCCCGGGAACATAGATAACATTAAGACAAAGGATAAGTAAAAGGGTAAGGACAAGGCAGAGAAGAGGTACTGATACACCAGAAGAAAAGGATAGACTGAGAGAGTAGTCGAAGTACTGACGACCTAGAGATATGGCAGGATTATGCTCTGAGATGACAATACATCTGTTTTTTGAAGGTAGATAACTTATAAGAATTAGTAAAGACAGAAGGAGGAGGAGAATTCCAGAGTCTGGAGGTAGATGGGAAGAAGCAGTCGCTGCACCATCCAACCCGTGAGCTACAAATCTCAACACAGTACCTGTGAGATGAGTCCACTTGTTCATCTTTAGTGAGTGAAGAACCTTATGAACTTTGTGTGAAAAATGGATAAGGGAGGGCTTAGGGTTAAAGAGGGGTAAAGAATGAGAGGCAAGTGCGCTGTTATTGTTTACATAAGAGTTGGCAGAAAAAGGAGAGCCAAAGAGAGTGATTTTGTCCGTGGGAGAGCAATTTATAGAACAATTAGAATGAATTAGAAGGGGAAAGCTAGAGTTTCAGAAGTTTTTAGAGAGATTTTTGGCCAAGGACCAGAAACATTTATCAGTGGGAGCTGTGGGAAAGGAGTTAAGGTCATCAACTCTCCTTCTTATAAAGGAAGATTTATACTTTCGAATATGAGCAGTACAGTGATTCCCAGCTGTAATAAAAGCAGAGCGGGTTAAATCAGAAGGAGAGGCTTGCTACTACTGGTGTGCTTGATCCCTGGCTGAATAGCCATGGAGCAGGCACGGTCAAACCAATGACTAGGGGGAGAAAAAGTTTTCATAGAGAGGGGATGAATGCCTCCATTTCCGAGGTCATGATCTCGGCAACTTTTATGGCTACCTGATCAGGGATGAGAGACAGAAGGCAGTAGTCATTCCACTCGATGTTAAAGAGGAAGTTGAGCAACTTTTCACGTTGGGTACGCTCAAAGTGCCAAAGGCACAGAATATGAGTAAATTGAAGGATTAGAAGTAGGAAAGAGGACAAGAGTGTTGACTGCATGTTCGTGTCAATTGGGAACATGATAATCTGCTCCAGAGTGTGAGTAATAGATAAAGCAAGGGCCTCATTTCCTCTCTCATCAGTGTGAGAAGAATTAAGCCACTTACAGTTATGTACATTGAAGTCTCCAATATAGAGATCTTCAGCATATGGGTGAGAAGATAATAAGGACTCATGGCAAAAGGAAAGGCATCCAAAGAATGACAGAAAGTCAGTGGACTTTGGAGAACAGTAGCAGAAGCAAAGGAATATGGTGGTAGTGAAGAGATAGATTTTCAGCCAAAAAAACATCAAAGTCAGGAGATTCAAGGTCCATGAGCCTTGTATTAGGAGTGTTAGTGTTGTAGTAGGCACAGACCCACCCTTGGAACAGAAACTAGAATACAGGTTATAGTGAGAGATTTGAAATGGCCATTGGAAGCATAGATAGACAGCTGGGTTTCAGAGAGAAGGAGGGGGTTAGGGAGGGATGTACCCAGGGCTTTTCCACATACAAAATGATTAGAATTCAGGCCACGAATGTTAGAAAAGTGAAGAGTGAAAGAAGTAGATCTATCAGGAGGTGCAAGATTAAGATTGAGGGCAAAGCCATTAGTACCACCAAGCGTGTCTGCCCTCACCCCAAAAGTGGAGTCAACTAGATCCCCGGAGATTCTTAGCACCCCTCTATGCTGGGTACTGAGGGCCGCAAGCTATGGACCTTCCTTATATATTGGAAAAATGGGGAAAAGAGAGCAAAAAGAAATATATGGGGAGTGTTGTGATTTGTGATATGTAATGGGATGGTAAGAAATGTGTAGCGAAAATGCCAGAATATTTGGTGTAGATATAGGCATAAAGAAAGAACTGTGCCCAAAGAAAGAATCAACCTTGAGCTGTCTGGGCCAGTCCTAGTTGAAATCGTAGTACCTTCAGTTGTAGTACTTCAATGGGTGGCTGGTGCCACGGCCAACCTGGCCATTGTAAGGGTAAGATGACGGTTACCACACAGAGCAAGGTTCCACCCTCCTTTGCAGCAGAAGGGGTTGTCTGTGGAGGTACACCAGCAGTATTGCTGTAGAATGACGAAACCGATACCTTCTCTGCTCCAGTCGGTGATTGCCATGGGGGGGGGGGGGTCTTGCCGTAGCAGACAAGTTTATTCTTTGCCAGCTGGCAGATGGTGTCCTTTACATGGCAGAACTTCAGTTGGAGCTGTTAATCCCAGTGAAACTTGGCATCTTCCTACAACTGAAAATTAGCATGTGAATATCCCAGAGATTAAGATATTATGTAATGACCATGGCCGAGGGGGTGGGGTCTGTATATATATTAGAAATTATTTCAATGCTTCAGAAATATACACATGTCTAGAAAAAACTGAGGAGCTTGAAGCTATATGGATCACTGTGCAGTATCAGAAACATCCATCTTTCATTATAGGGTGTGTTTACCATCACCCAATAGTACCTTCCAGTTCACTCAGTCATCTGCTAGAAATATTCAGAAATATCTGTATGCGCCAAGTATATATACTTGGTGACATTAATGATGACTTGCTGTCAGCAGATAACAAAACGAATAGGGTGATCAACACTGTGCAGTTAACACAAATAGTAACAAAACCGATCCGTATAACCCCTAATTCTAAGACTCTGATAGATCTGATCTTAACAAATATAGCTGACAGTATACCCTAGTTTAGTTCCCTGCCCAATTGCAGATCACGAGCTCAATATTGCTATGCTAAACATAAACTTGCCAAAAAGGAAGCCTCTTTTCAAGATATTCCTGTGCCTAAGAAATTACCCCCCTGATATCTTCTGTGAAGCATTAATCAATAACAGAAATGTACTGAATGGTATCTTAAAACACAGATGATGCCCATTTGCAGGTTGAAATTCTAACTAGAGTCTTTCATGAATGCCTAGATAATTGCGCACCCATTGTAAAGGGGGGTTTGCATTGTCAAACGCTTCGTCGAACGCGGTTCGACAGACAAGTGTTTGAAGTGATGTTCGAACGTGTGAACGGGGTATTTGGTTGTCGAACACGTTTTTCGAACATGTTCGACAACCAAATACCCCGTTCACACGTTCGAACATCACTTCAAATACTTGTCTGTTGAACCGCGTTCGACGAACCGTTTAACAGTGTAAACGCCCCTTAATAAGAAAAATAACCCGCCCTCAACCCCCTGGCTAACTAATGACATCAAAGAGGCAATTCAAATCATAAATCAAATACAAAAAGAACTAAAAATGAATAGACGTGATTTGACTCTCCATAACTGTTATAAAGTATAAAAGAAACGTGTCTGATCCCTCACTGATGTAAGTAAAAAAAGCTTTTACATGATACAGCAGCAACATGGAAAGTGATAAGAAGCATTATACTGAATGGAGAAATTACCTCAGAAGGTTATGATAATGTTATGGAGTTTAAAAAGCAAAACAAAAAAATTTAATAACAAGTTTGCTAACGTTGGCTAAAATACATTGAGAAAACGCAAGAAAACATCAATTCAGTGAACATTAGTATATTACTTAAATGACAATTTCTCCAATACATCAGAGATTACTTCAAGATTAATCATGTTGATTGTGCTACCATAATTCTTACCATAAAGAGCCTAAGGAACTCCGGTTCTTATGGTCCACATGGTATATCCTTTCAATTCATCAAAGATGCTCTATCCATGATTGTATCTTATATTCTAACAATTGTAAACACCTCCATTGTTACTAGAAGGTTCCTGATTCCTGAAAAACATCATAGGTATTGCCTCTTCATAAAAAGTAGGATAGAGAAGATGTGTCGAACTATCATCCCATTTCCATGCTATCCATTTTCTCTAAAATATTTGAAAGTATAGTTGCATGCCAACTAATGTTATAGCTAAAGACAAACAGACTATTATCTATTAACTAGCATGGCTTTAGGCCAAAGCTCTCTATGGAAGTTGCACTACTCAAAGTTACTAATAAAATTTACAAAAATATGATAAGAAAATAATTTATGTTCTTGTATTATTAGAATTATCTAAACCCTTCGACAGTGTAAGTCATGAAATTCTTATTAATAAATGTACTAACCTAAATACTGACCCAACCTGGATTAGAGAGTATCTGTCTAATCGCACACAATCTATTTGTCTTAATAGCATTATCTCTACTCCAAAAAAATTTCATTTGGTGTTCCCCATGGATCAGTCATTGGTCCTATCCTCACCTCCACTTACATAAATGATCTGTCTTATTTAAGTTCCGACTGTTTAGTTGTACAATATGCAGATGACACTCAGCTACTCCTTAGTGGTGATATTAATAATCAATTGATATCACAATGCAAGTTTATTTGTTCAAGGAACCACATAGCACAAATTCCAGAAAACACAACAATTAATTTTTGTGGCAGTATCATCACACCTAGCAAAACTGTTAAAAATCTAGGAATTCACTTTAAAACTACATGTTGGGTGATTCCTATGCAGATAAAAGTATGCAAAAAGGTATCAGGAACACTAATGTATTTATCACATATAAAAGACAGTTTTGAGACTGCCACTCGAATAACGGCTGTCGAATCTCTAGCCCTAAGACATATTAATTATTGTGGAACTGTATGGGGAGCTACCAATAAGACTCAGATAAATAGAATACAGAAGCCTATTAATTTTGAAGCTCGAGTTGCCCTGGGAGGAATAAAAAAACAGACCATATCACACCCGCTCTCAAAAAACTTGGGTGGCTGAGGACAGAAAAGGAGAATAATATGCTATTTTCGTTTTTGTATACCAAATTTTGAATCATCAGTATCCCATCTGGCTATTTAATTTCAAAACAGTCAGGGTTATAAAGGGAACCAACACAAGACAGGGTAGTGAGCTCTTTATTCAGAGAACAAATACAGAGGCAGGTTCAAAGATGATTACTATTAGACGGCCAACACTCCGGAACAATATTCCAGAATATCTTAAAAATCCTTCCTCCATCACAGCTCTTAAATTCAAACTATATAGTTTTCTTTTGGACAAATAGTTACTTCTTACATACTAATCAAACTTAATGATTTAATGCAATTTCCCTTAACACTAACTATTTATATGTAAGTAGATATCGCCTTCTTTGATCTTTAAGATAAGAACTACTTATTATCATTGTAAAGAGTACAAATAATGTGATTCCAATAATAACGATCCTGTATCGAGTGTTATTAATTCTACTTTATTATTAACATAATCTTTACCATTATGATTATGATTATTGTTATTATATCTTTTAACTGTAGCTACTGTTCACTTTCTATGCAAGCTTTATCTCTGTTCACTTGCTAGTATAACTGTTATATCTTGAGTGTACTGCTATACTACTGTACTATACTTATACATATGTATGCCCAGTTATCTCATATCTCCATTTCAGGTATCTTAACGTGAAATTTATAACTAATGTTCTACTGTAGCATCATTATTATCACTGTATTATCATCAGTATTTTCAGTCATTATTATTATTATTATTATTATTATTATTATTATTATTATTATTATTATTATTATTATTATTATTATTATTATTATTATCATTATTATTATTGTTATTATTATTATTATTTTATTTTTTTTTATTTTATTATTATTATTATTATTATTATTATTATTATTATTATTATTATTATTATTATTATTATTATTTTTATTATTATTATTATTATTAGCATTGTTGTTGTTGTTGTTGTTGTTGTTGTTGTTATTTAATTACTATACTGCATAAGCTTTGTTCAGTTAACAGATTCTCATTGTAAATTGATAACTTTTTATTATAATAATAATAAGATTACCTTAGTAATCTTAATTTTCTAGGAAAGCTACATTTCTCTTCACTGTGATTGTATTTATCACCCTCTTACTTATATGCTTACTTACATATCTCCTTATAAGTGTACTCATAGTTTTGTGAAAGCATATCCATTGTAAAAAAATGGAAACAAATTTTGTTTGTTTGTTTATTTATTTGAAAACTCGTCGGTTTGTACAGGAGTTCCCTAAAAGGTTGCATAATAGGCATTGTAGTCAGGATGGGGTCCAGCTGCTTCACAAAGACATGCCACGACCTAATGTCCTGATGGCAGAGAGACGCTCACTGGTGGGCTCATAGTATTCATATTTCTTGGTGGAAGCCCGCAAACTCCACCTCTCGTTTGCAGAATCTAAATTTTTCGGATCATGTCAAGAATAGCGAACCCACTCACAACAAGGTTGGCTATTCTTTGCAAGAAGATTATTGACTTTGTTATTCTTTATATGGGAAAAATCGGGTTCACTGTTCTATACATGAACTCTCCGGTACCAGACATTTCAATAACTGCTTAATGTTCAAGCTTCTGTTCACTAGTTAACCCTGTTGTGAAGCCAGTAATATTACCAGTGATTGACTGGATGAAGAACAAATCACTCACTCGACGGGAATTAAAATGTGAATCGTGTAATAAGCTTATGAATTGGACAACCTAACCTAACTTACACGAACCTAATGTAACCTAACCTAACCTAACCTAACATATAGAATCATCCTGGGCAAAGCACAAGGCTAAAATTAAGAATAAGCGATGCACTTTTCTACAAGGTTTTGTAAATCATGAAGACATTTGAGTTGGTCATTCTTTACGTGGGAATCATTGGGTTCGCTGTTCTTTACATGGGAATCATTGGGTTCACTGTTCTTGACATGGAGATGTTGGGTTCGCTAATCTTGACAAGACAAAATTTTTCTTTATTGAGGGTGATTCCGTTCTCCACACATGTGACCAGAATGTCGTAGGTATGCCAGAAAGCTCGTTCTATGCTGTTGTCGTGTAGTAGAGTGTTGTCCACGCACTTATATTTGCAGGGAAAATCCTGCATGGCATCGCTGAATTGTCAGGTATATGCATCTGAACCAGAGCAGTGGCCCATGGGGATGTGTCAGTACTGATATCTTCCCCAGGGGGTGATGAAAGTCGTCAATTTCCTTCTCTCCTGGTCCTTCTTCACTTGGTGGAAGCCCCAGAAGGCATCCGCCACTGTCTTGAAAGAGCGACTTGGGACACCAGCTACCATGTTGAAGGACACAGGCATTGGTAATCAACGGTGTTTCTAGGGTAGCCATCTTTTTTAGCCACTACCACCTTCCTGGAGCACCTTTCTGTGGCTTCCGCAGGGGAAACAGGCTGGATGATGCCCTGCTATGCGTCCCTGTCGAGTTGTGCCATCACCTCCGACTCCAAGTGTATGAAGACAGCAGTGGGGGTGTGAAAGCATAAGGGAGGGATCCAGGAACTAAGTGTATGTGGTGTGGAGGCCAGACATTACTGGGAGTGGCAACCTCGTAGTGTTGCAGATGAACGACAGAGAAAAGTTGGAGTAGCCACTCTTGAAGTCGTGCAACGTTCTCCTACAGGGGCAGGAAGGGTATGGCCGAATGGCGTGGTGGGCAGGTAAGTTCCTCCACCATGAGGGGGGCCATGATGGGTATATGGTGTGGGAAGGACTCGAGGACCAGCCCCAAGTTCTTACGAGCTGTCACAGATGAGCATAGGTATATCGCTGATTCAACAAAATATATCTCCTGCACTGCCGACACACCATCTAAAGTCATGTGGCATTCTGCAGCACCCACACTTTGCAGGTGGCACCCTGCCACATTCTTCAAACCTTGTTGATGTGCAAACTGGGTTGGAGGGAGTTGCAACGAGCAGAGCACCGACATTCCCGCCACACATACCTGAGCACCCATTTCGGATATGGCCATGGTGGGGTGGGCCACCTACTCACTGGATGAGGAAACAGACAAAGCCAGGAGGGGTTGGGGGGACATAGTACTTGCCACTACAATGGCACTAAATACTTCTGCAGAAGGAGGCTTCTTTTTGACCTGCAACACTTCCTGAAGTGTCCCACTTTTGGTAATTATAGCAAGTAACGCTCTTGACATGGCAACATCTCTTATATGTGTGCAAGTTCCAGCAATTTCAGCAGAGCTTGGTGGGGGATGTCCTGGGGGGATCGTTTGCATGGCTGCAATGACTACCCTGTTGTCCTCCTCCGTTGCTGTTGCAACCTCTGTTGGTGAATTTTGGCGAGAAAAAAGACTTGTTAATACCCGTGTCTCTCTCTCGCCGCAGGCTCGAAGAGTGAACACTTAGATCTAAGCTTATCCACACTGTCATACATAAAGATATTCTGATAAATATGTCTTTTTAGCACTGGGTCACTTAAGCCTATTATTTGTTTACATAAAAACATATAATCATGCCAGTGGCAACTGTTAACATCTTTGAAAAATTAGACTAATAGGCTCATCTGGAACCTGGAAATCATTGAAATAATCACTCCACTGTACCTTCTGATTAGTAGAGACTCGTACTAATGCCTCGATATTGTCTAAAGCTTGCACTGGACTGAAATTTATCCATATTTCCCTTGTATACCTGGAATCCAAGGCTTGTTGGAGAGCCGGAGCACAGATGAGCCGGATATGCATGACGGCTTCTCGGTTGGACCACCTGTAATGAAACACCCAGGTCTCCATGGACAGCCTCCACCTCCTGAAGGCTGGGGAAGCCATCATGACCTCGCATATCCCTTGAGCAGAGAGGCATTGCAGCATGTGATGGCTGTGGAACATGTGGAGAAGGGGTGACTTTGCCAGTACCAAGGTTACTGTGATCAGGGTTGCATGTCTGAAAGCTGTAGTCATCCCATGGGAAATCGAAGAGAAATTTGTGCAAATCTTCACACTGAGTATGCCCAAAATGCCAAAGACGATGTTGAGAGATCGAGATCTAATAGTTGTCAGAATTACCATGAGAAGAAAGTACAGAATATAAATAATTTGTGGAAATATAAGAGAAGAATAGGTTAAAAGCATTAACTGCATGGTTGTGGCGATTGGTATAATGTCTATGATGTTTATCTGCTCCATATGTGAGTGATAGAAAAAGCAAGAGCCTCATTCAGATTCATAAAATGTATGCATCGGAAATTACTCCGAATGTGTGTGTGATATTTTTTTAAGTAAACCTATCTTCTATCCTTGTACAATCTTTCATTGTGTGTGATTACCTAATTGTAACTACATAATTGTGCTTACGGGAAAGAGCCCAAAGCTCGTAACTTCCCGTCTCCTCGTCGGTTCCATTTTGTACTTAGTGATATCTATCATACTTGTCCTAAAAACTATGGATTGAGTTAGCATTAACTACCTCCTCGCTTAGCGAATTTCAACTATCAACTACTCATACACTAAAAAAGTACTTCCTTACATCCTGCAAAGAAGTTTTCTTACGAAGCTTCAAGCTATGACCTCTAGTTCTAGTGCCAGTCATATCAAAATATCGATCCATATCCACTCTGTCATAACCATGAAGGAATTTAAAAATTGTCACCATATTCCCCTTCAATCTTCTAGCTTCGAGTAATAGTAAGTATAATTCCCTCAGTCTCTCATCATAACTGAGATTGCGTCTTCCTGGCACCAGTTTTGTGACATGTCTTTGAACTTGTTCCAGCTTAACTACGTGCTTTTTCAAGTGCGGATTCCAAAAGGGGGCTGCATATTCAAGATAATTAGATTTATGAAGGAAAAATAGTAGCGTTCCACAAAAGTTATCACATTTTGAGTGCGTATTATGAGATGTGTGGAACCAGAGATGGAACAGTATTTTGACAATCCAGGAATCGTAAAAGGTTAAAATTTCTATCCCTCACCTCTCATAAATATAGATATATTTAATATCTAACCCAAAAATAGAATATTTTGCTTAACCATATTAGTTTGTTGAGTGTAGTTGGCAATGTATATGGAAGAGTGTTAATTGAGAGATTTAGGAAAGGTATTGAGAGATTGATTGGGGAAGAACAGTGTGGGTTCAGGAGAGGAAGAGGATGTGTGGATCAGGTGTTTGTGGTAGAACAGGTGTGTGAGAAATTCATGGAGAAAGGTGGGTACACTTTTTGGGCTTTTATGGACTTAGAGAAAGCATAAGACAGGGTTGATAGAGACTGTAAGGAATAAGTGGAAGTTTACTGAATGCAGTGAAGAGATTTTACATAGATAGTGGAGCATGTGTGAGAGTCGAGAATGGTATGAGTGATTGGTTTGAGGTGCATATAGAATAATGACAAAGTTGTGTAAAGTCGTCATGGTTATTGAATGTGTATATGGATGGAGTGGTAAGGGATGTACATGAAAGAGTATTAGACATAGGCTTGGAAGTAGTTGGCGAGTTTGGAAGGTTGTGGAAATTGAATCAATTGCTGTTTGCAGATGAAACTGTACTTTTGGCTGATACTGAGAATGAATTGAACCATTTGATGACTGAGTTTGTTAGGGTGTATAGAAGAAGGAAGTTGCAGTGTATATTGGTAAAAATAAAGCCATGAGCTTTACATGGAGTATTAATGTTGTCAGACTGACTGTAAGATTAACTGCGCATTTGCTTGAAGAAGTTGGGAGTTTCAAGTATCTGTGGTCACATGTATGAAGGAGTGGACAAAAGGATGCTGAGGTAAGTCATAAAGTGTAGAAGGCGAGTAAATGTCTAAGTGGGTTAATAAGTGTAATGAGAACTAGGTATTTGAGAATGAATGCAAAGAGAAAGATATATGAAGGTGTGGTTGTGCTGACAGCACTGAATGGGGAAAATTGGAATGCAAGATGATGAAAGGAACAAGTTGAATGTAATGGAGATGAAGTGTTTGAGAAGTATGATTGGTTTATCTAGAATAGATAGAGTAAGAAATGAGGATGTCAGCCAGAGAGCAGGTGTTGAAAGGAAGCTGTTTGACAGGTTAGATCAGAAAGTACTAACTTGGCTGGACACATGGAAAAGATGAGTAATGAATGAATAACAAAGAGAGTTTGGAGCGCAATGGGATTTCTCGCACCTGCTAGCTCAGTGAATTGCAATGCTCGAGTGTGAGGAGAGTTACAATATGATGAAGTGGTGGAAGTAAACCAACTGCAGCTGCAGGGCCTCATTGTAGAATATCCTTGCCTGTCTACCTTGTGGGTGACCCAAATAGGGTGTAATTGGGGGATATATGGCAACCCTTTGTCCCTAAGGAGCTAAGAGGAGTAGTTGAGGAATGTTTGGATTGTGGTGAATGTGTGTTTCTTGGCTCTGCCACCCTCCCCCCCCTTGCATGGGGGAATGAGGGCATGTATATTATATGCATGTATTGTCAAAAGGGAACTGCGGTAGTGATAAAGATCACAAATAGAAAAGTAACAAGCCTTAACTTTGCGATTTTGATCCCACCGCGGGAAGTTTGGAAGGGACTTCCAGCCTTCACCTCCTAGTTCCATCATATCTGTGCGCCCCTATTCAAATGGAGACATCTGGTAACACAAAAACAGAAAAAAATATGTAATGAAATGGAAGGCTGAAAAAGAAGTGGGGAGAATGCATATAGCCAGATGTGAGGAAGAGTTCAAAAAAGGATGGTGTGTTCAAAAGAAATAAGTGGAGGAGGGTCTTTAAACTTAGCGACTCCACTTGAAAGTAGGAGAAGTGGAAGACAGACAAAATCATTATGAAAAATGGGAGTGCGTTTGCGTAGGAGATAGCTTGAGACGGGTATCCATGCTGTAACCTTACATAAGATGTTAGTTGCTAATTTCCCAAACAACAGTAGTTCAGTTGCCCTCTCTGGAACGTTTTCATAACTCATTAGCTGAATATTAATTGTCAGTTCCTCCCTCTTCTCATGCCTTCATTCCTTTTTATATTTCCAAGCACTCGTCCTTTCACATTTTATTGAAATAATTTTGTGTCTTCATCATCATCATCACTTTCATTCCACAATGGAGCTGAAAAACCTCCATTATTCTCTCTTTATTTTCTTTAATTAGCACAAAATAAATGGTTGATGATCTTTGAATGTCTTACTGTCTAATTATTTCATTGTAAATTGAAAGATATTCAATATCCATAATGAGAATGTTAATTAAATATATCCAGTTTAGAGAAAAATCTTGTTAAGCATTAAAGAATCATAATGTTAACTATATATATATATATATATATATATATATATATATATATATATATATATATATATATATATATGTATGTGTGTGTGTGTGTGTGTGTGTGTGTGTGTGTGTGTGTGTGTAATTACCTATTTGTACTACGGGAAAGAGCCCCATGCTCGTAACTCCCCGTCGGTTCCATTTTTTAACTCAGTGATACTTAACATACTGCTCCTTAAAACTGTGGCTTAATTTAGCATTAACTACTTCCTCACTTAGCGAATTCCGATCATCAACTACTCTTAAGCTAAAAAAAGAAGTTATCTTAAAGCTTCAAACTATGACCTCTAGTTCTAGAGCCAGCCATATCAAAATATCGATCCCTGTTCACTCTGCCATAAGCATGAAGGACTTTAAAAACCGTCACCATATCCCCCTTCATTCTTCTAGCTTAGAGTGATGGTAAGTTTAATTTCCTCAGCCTCTCCTCATGAATGAGTTGCTTATTTCTGGCACCAGTTTTGTGGCATTCTTTTAACTTTTTCAGCTTAATTGTGTGTGTATGTGAGTGTGTGTGTGTTAGGAAAAGTAAACACCATTTTATATATATATAAATTATATATATATATATATATATATATATATATATATATATATATTATATATATATATATATATATATATATATAGTAACCTCAACTGGTCACCCTCTCAAAGTAAAATATTGTACTATAAGAAGGTGATTAGTTGAGGTCACGAGCCTAATGAGTGCCTCAATTAGTTTTCATGGTGTTTTCTTTAATAGGCATTTTAAGCTGCATGGTAGCACTTCTGCGTATATATATATATATATATATATATATATATATATATATATATATATATATATATATATATATAATCTTATTCCAGATAGTATCAAATATCAGAAATATGGTTAGACACACACTGAACGACAGTACCTACAAAGTTTGCCATTATAAGTGTCGCTGTTAATCACCATTCGAATGGAGCTGAACACAGGTTAAAGCTGGGGAATTAAGGCCCCATGCTAAAGCCCAACGATGTCATTTTTTCTGAAACCGCAGATTGACTGAGTATGTTATTAAATCTCTCTCTCTCTCTCTCTCTCTCTCTCTCTCTCTCTCTCTCTCTCTCTCTCTCTCTCTCTCTCTCTCTCTCTCTCTCTCTCTCTCTCTCTCTCATAACCTACTGATCGTCGAATATTCTCTTGCAGCATTGCAGTGCATGACCGTATATTAATGATAAAAAAATACAATCTTTCTCTCTAGTATACTAAAAATTGAGGAAGCGCCAAGAAGAATGTTAGTTCTTCTAAGGAAAGAAAAAATAAGTGAGCTCTTTTTCCTGCTCGTATACGGAAAAGAGAAAACACATGAACAAAATAAAACTTTATTTCTATATGTCAGAGGTAAAAGTTCTTTCTCGATTTGCAGCAGAATAGTAAGAGAATATTCTTTATTCAGAAGAGGAGAGTTCTCTTTGTAAATGG
>JAXCGZ010019863.1:0-2500 GCA_037179515.1 Halocaridina rubra
CATATATATATATATATATATATATATATATATATATATATATATATATATATATATATATATATATATATATATATATATATAAAGTTTATATTCACTGCACCATACGTAATTGAATGTTATTTTTTGACTTAATATTTATATTCTCAACTGCATCTTTACAAGGTAAGACCCAACCTCTGGTGGGTGGGCCCATTCAAGAATCCACTAGGGGAACAAATCAATCTCAACTTAGTGCCGGTTCCAAGCCCAGGTCACGGTAAGCGTCGGTGTCAGGAAGAGCATGCGGCCGTAAAATTAAGCTATACCAACACAAGCTCCAACAGGGTAGTGCAAACAGCGACCCAATAAAAACATAGGGAAAATGCTGCTGGGATGGAAGTAGCAGCTCACGTTGTGTAGATGAGGTCACTGAAGGAAGACTATCTCAGCAAATTCCCTCTTGCTTAAACCTAAAAAGTAACTGAAAAAGCATATGCAAAATTTTACAACTCCTGGAACCTGAAAAGTAACTGAAAAAGGGTAGTATAAGTAACACAAGAAAATATTATTATTATTATTACCAAGAGAATTTTCAATGACAATAATAAAAATAATAATAATAATAAAATAACATAACAATATTGGCATTTATTATCCTACTAGGAATACTCTACGGTATTATCAATAATCTTGTGTAATAATCATTATACATAACAGAAAGAGAATCAATTCTCTCTAATATGAATTCCAGTACGTACAAGTAAAACTTATTATTTACTTTTATAATAATGATAATAATAATAATAGAAAGAGAGAGAGAGAGAGAGAGAGAGAGAGAGAGAGAGAGAGAGAGAGAGAGAGAGAGAGAGAGAGAGAGAGAGAGATGAGAGAGAGAGAGAGAGAGAGAGAGAGAGAGCAGAGAGAGAGAGAGAGAGAGTAAAAAGAAAAATATAAAAGAAATTAAAAGTATATGTATAATCTGAACTTACTGTTTGATAATTTTGGCACCAGGAATGACCTGACCTCTTGTGAGGATCTTGCTATACCGAATGCCCTGAGAGATGAAGACCTGGGGGTCATATATATATATATATATAGATATATATATATATATATATAATATATATATATATATATATATATATATATATATATATATACTATATATATAATATCGAATTTGCCCCTGGCCGGGATTCAAACCCAGGACACAAGTGCGTCAAGGCGCTACCAATTATGTTTAGGTTCGAGTCCCGACCAGGGGCAAAATATGATCCATGTTTTTAAATATGTTAGTGTCTAATATATATATATATATATATATATATATATATATATATATATATATATATATATATATATATATATATATATATATATATATATATATATATATATATAGTAAGGAAGCCCATCAGTGAAACAAAACTTATAAAACAATGCTATATTTCGGATCCTAACTGGATCCCTTCTCAAGCACAACTTGTGCAGTTGTGCTTGAGAAGGGATCCAGTTAGGATCCGAAATATAGCATTGTTTTATAAGTTTTGTTTCACTGATGGGCTTCCTTACTATTTAGTGCTGTATGCTAACAGTTTGTACTTATATATATATATATATATATATATATATATATATATATATATATATATATATATATATATATATATATATATATATATATATATATATATATATATATATATATATATACTGAAAGCTCGTTATAATGGCATAATGCACACACCCCTCTTAACTAGGCGAGTTCCGTGTGGATAATGGAAACCCTGCAAAAGGCAACGTCGTTCGCTACTCACGCCTCTCCCTCCACGTGCGGTGTACCAATCAGGAAACACGATTGAGAGGTGGGGCATATCCCACTCGAAGTGTCAGCCTCAAACGGATGTGGCACCAGATAAAGAAAGCTCTGGGCACTGCGATGTAGTGTACTGACATAGTGTAAAGAAATCTTGCCTATTAAAATAACAATAATAACAGTAAAGGTGAAGAAAAGTGTGTAAACTTAATTTTGAACAACAGGGAGCAACAGTAAACCGAATTTCCACGAGTATCCCATTCCAGGTGCCCGCCAAGCCATGGAAGAGGAGAACGCCCTGTTGACACTATGGGCGATCGTTCAACTTTCTGATGATACAAGTGAGTTTTATACTTATAATTAGTTGCTTATAATTATGTCATTTGCAAAGCATTGAAAGTAATCAGATAACAAAGGAAGGATTCTTAATAACGGGGTCGAGTTCACGATTGAGCGTAACAGGTGTTATTGATCGAGTGTGTTCGGCTCCGTTTTCTTTGACCGAATAAGTTTGATTCAGTTCTCTATAATAAAATTTTAAGGTATACAGTATTTATCTTCTGAAAAGGAGCATATTTCCTTCTTTTCATTTTTCACATAGATTGTCTAGGAATACTAAATTGTGTATTTATTAATATCTTATGTATTTACATAATCTCACCTAAATAAATGGCAATTAATTAGGTACTAATTATCATTATT
>JAXCGZ010019863.1:7500-17500 GCA_037179515.1 Halocaridina rubra
ATGAGAACTACCCTAACAAATCCTAATCTAACCTAAGTTAATATGATAATTTTAATGTGAATTTTTATCCTAATTGGAGGTTTGAAAAGTAAACATATACCCCCTTTTTTTACATACTGTATTTGAATTAGAAATATACTAGTTTTTCAAAAAACTTCAAATCGAGATTTAAATAGCAAAACGTACCACACAGTACTTACCAATCAGGCAGATACAGCTCAAATCTCTCTATATTACTGTAAATATCAATATAAGATATATCAAGCCACACGAAGGTTGACCGACTCGCTTCGAATAGGTAATCCCGCAATTCTAACAGGGCCACTTTGGTCTATTGTCTCACCAGCACTATTAGCGTCAATTGCACCGAATTTACGATAGAACGAACAACAAAAATTCACTGGCATGTACATTATTATATTATTTCTAAGTTCGCGTATTCATAGAGTAATGTATGCTTCACAGACACAAATATAATCCAGGGAACTTTAAACCAACGGCGGCAAGTTCGCATCCAAGCACCCGGGAAACGTGTAGTAGCAACCATCTTTTCAAAAAATTGAAATGGTTAATATATAATTTTATATATATATATATATATATATATATATATATATATATATATATATATACACACACATATATATATATATATATATATATATATATATATATATATATATATATATATATATATATATATATATGTGTGTGTGTGTGTGTGTGTGATTACCTAAGTGTGATTACCTAATTGTGTTTACGGGAAAGAGCCCAAAGCTCGTATCTTCCCGTCTCCTCATCGGTTCCATTTTATACTTAGTGATACTTATCATACCTTTCCTTAAAACTATGGATTGAGATAGCATTAACTACCTCCTCGCTTAGCCAATTCCAATTATCAACTACTCTTACACTGAAAAAGTATTTCCTTACATCCTGCGAAGAAGTTTTCTTACCAAGCTTCAAACTATGACCTCTAGTTCTAGAGCCAGCCATATCAAAATATCGGTCCCTATCCACTCTATCATAACCATGAAGGAATTTAAAGACTGTCACCATATCCCCCCTCACTCTTCTAGCTTCGAGTGATGGTAAGTCTAATTCCCTCAGCCTCTCATCATAACTGAGATTGCGTATTTCTGGCACCAGTTTCGTGGCATGTCTTTGAACTTCTTCAAGCTTAGCTATGTGCTTTTTCAAGTGCGGATTCCAAAAGGGGGCTGCATATTCGAGTTTTGGCCTCACATAGGTTACATAAATATTTCTGAACATTTCCTTGTCCATGTGCCTGAAGGCTACCCTTACATTTGATAAGAATGCATATGCTGCCCTTACTATGCCATTTATATGTATTTCTGGAGACAAATCTGCCAGTATGTTTACTCCTAGATCTCTCTTTTTCTGTCTCTTGCAGTTGTACTCCAGCCACCGAGTAGTCAAGCTTGGGCCTTCTTGCACTTGTACCCATTCTCATTACCTTACATTTTGAAGTACTGAATTTCATTAGCCACTTTTCTGACCACTCATGCAGATTATTTAGATCCTCCTGAAGTTTTCTACCATTGTTCTCGTTTTTTACTTTCTTCACAATCTTTGCATCATCTGCAAACATATTCATGAATGAATTTACAGACTCTGGTAGGTCATTTACATATACAAGGAACAAAAGTGGCCCTAAAACTGAACCCTGTGGAACTCCACTACTAACTCTTCTCCATTCAGACACTGAGTGTCTTACTCTAACCCTCTGTTCCCTTCCTTCTAAGTAAGTTTTTATCCATTCCAAAACATTTCCACCTATTCTAGCCATTGATTGCAGCTTCCTAATAAGTCTCCCATGTGGAACAGTGTCAAACGCTTTCTGGAAGTCTAGGAATATGCAATCTGCCCAGCCCTCTCTTTCCTGTAAGATTTGGCTTACCTCATCATAAAATTCTAATAAGTTTGTTACTGTTGATCTACCTTCTCTGAAGCCATGTTGCCTCACTGACAAAAAGTTGAAGGATTCCAAGTGAAGAGAGATATGTTTCCTTAGTAGTTTCTCCATAACTTTGCAAACTATGCTTGTCAAGGAAACTGGTCTATAGTTCAGAGCCGTATCCCTCCTTCCCTTTTTGAAGATAGGTATCACATTTGCTTGTTTCCAGCATCTTGGAATCTCCCCCGACTCCAGTGACTCCTTAAATATGATACTTAGTGCCACTGATATTGTGTTTGCGCATTTTTTAAGCACATGAGGGGATATGTCATCGGGACCTGTAGCTTTATGAACATCTAAATCCATCAGCGCTTTGCATACCTCTGTGGCTGTAAGGTTGATGTTCTCTAATACCGGCCCTTGAGCTTCTATCACTGCAATCTGAGGGGGTGGGGTATTTTCTACTGTAAATACTGACTGAAACTCCTTGTTCAATTCTTTGCAGATCTCTTCATCCGTCTCAGTGATGCTTCCATCCGCTCTCTTTAGCCTTAAAACCTGTTCTTTTACCTTCAGTTTTCTTCTGATAAAGCTGTGGAAAAGCTTGGAATTTTCTTTAGCCTTCCTGGTGATGTCCCTCTCATAGTCTCTCTCTGCCTCTCTCCTTTTACTTAGGTAGTCATTTCTTGCTCTTTTGTAAGATTGCCAGGCATTTATGTTTTTTCTCCTCCTATACCTTTTCCAGCATTTGTCTCTCCACTCCTTAGCTCTTTTACACCCATTATCGAACCATTTCTCTCTGGCATGAATTACACCTACTTTGGTGACAGGTATGCAGCAATCTACTATCTTCCCATATTTCTCACAAAAGATGTCATACATTTCTTGTACGGATTTGTTGTAAAATAAGGTTCTCCAGTCAATAACTGCAAAAAGCTCATTCATTTTGATGTAATCTCCTTTCCGATAGTTCCTCCTCATGTCCTCAGTGCCTCTACTCTCTGGAAGAATATCTTCAATGATATACTCCATCAACAACACACAGTGGTCACTCTTTCCAATTGGTGGTTCATACTCAATTTTTTCAATATCCAACACATTATCTGTGAACACTAGATCAAGTAGTGATGGCTCATCCCCACCCCTGGCCCTTGTTGGTTCCATTACATGTTGGTGTAGGAAATTCCCTTGTACGCAATCTAGGAATCTTGCCCCGAATGAGTCCTCACCACTGTGTGGGTCAAGATTTATCCAATCTATCTCTTTATGATTAAAGTCTCCCATAATCAAAATCCTACATTTTTTTTCCCGTGCCATGTTAACAACTGAGTTTATGACTTCAATAGTACCTATATGACTTTCCTCATAAACTTCAAGCCTATTTTGGTTCCTTGGTGGGTTGTATACAACAGTTATTATAATGCTCTCTGACCCAGTATTTATGCGAGCAACAAGAAATTCCTTGAACTCACTTTCTATAGCCAAGTTTATTTCTTCAACTTGAATCCTTTCACTTATGAGCAGTGCTATCCCTCCACCAGTCCTCTCAGATCTTTCAACCCTTAGTATTCTGAAACCCTTAGGAAAAACTGTGACACTGTTTATGTCCTCACTCAACTTAGTCTCTGTAATTGCTACTATATCTGCCTTACTGTTGTGAATCCTATCTTTTAATTCTACTGCCTTACCAGCTAATCCATCAGCATTTGTGTATAACAATCTTAATGAGGCCCCATCCCCTGATCTTCTGTCATTATCTTCTTTATCTCCCCTTTGTCTGGAAGAACTCTGTAATGAAAATTTTTCTTCTCTTCTTCATTTCTTTCATCATTTAACCTTCTTGCCTCTTGCAACAAGTTTTTGATCTTTCCCATCTCTTCCTGTGTTCTGTATTGTCTAATGAACACTTCTTTGAATTCTTGAAGGTCTTTTAGACTTTTTTTTTCTCAACAATATTTCCCTACATGTTTCCCCTCTCTCAAAGGTTACTTTTGTTGGTCTCGGCTTTCCTTCCCTCGAATATTTACCTAGTTGGTGTATGTTTACAATATCCTCAGGACCACATACTACTCCAAGCTTTCTTATCAGGTCTACAACCCTAGCTTTATTTTCTTCAAGTCTCCCCTGCCATGTTGGCTTCTGGGACTCGCTTATGCCTGAGATTACCACTGTCTTCTCCTTATCAAGTGCCTGTCTGATGAGTGGGTTTGCCCTTTCCATCACAACGTCTTTCATTTTTTCGATTACTGTCTCTTTATAGTCAACTGTTGTATGTTTTCCAGTGCCACCACCTTTACAGCCTCTTTTACTGCCACATTCCCCTTTAGTGCATCAGCAAAGGAAGTTTTCATGGCATCATTTTCCATATTCAGCTCCTGGAACTCTTTTCTGAACTGTTCAATGTTTTCCTTAATCTGGACATTCCAAGCAGCAATCTCGTCTCTCTCAGAAGAGAGCAGTGAACTAACATCTAATTCCTTTAGGTTGTCATTTAGCTGTTTGTTTTTATCTTCTTGTTTAGAAAGTCTAGATTCTAGTTGACTCTTTTCCCCTTCCAGCTTTTTTATTCTTTTTTCTAGTTCCTTTCTCTCCTGCCCTTGTGCTTTATTTGCTTCCTCCAAAGATCTTATTTGCTCTCTGAGTGTTTCATTCTCTTTCATATCTCCATCCATATTCTGAATTTTATCATCAAGGCTTATAACCATTTCCTCTATATTCTTGATTTTCTGTTTGAGTCTCCCGATGGCTACCCCTCCTACCGACCCATGGATGGGAGAGGTTTGGGACAGAGATGGCGTCATTTTTATGTTCTCCCTCTCACAGAATATAGAAAGAAGACGAGAAAGAGGAAAAAAAAAAGAGAAAAACTTTTAATTAAGCTTCACACCGAATTTTTATATCTCCATATAAGTGCTATTTAGTGACTCAGTTTATCTCTTTTCTGGTAACACACATCTTAACTTAAAAACTTGACCATGGTAATTTAAGGATAAAAAGAAAAAAGAAAAAGAAAATGCAACAAAACAAAAGTCAAACCTGAAGGAAAAATTCGAACCTGTGTCTGAGGTGGCACCCACCTGTTTCTGCTATATATTCTTCCTAACTGATAAACCCACTTGCTAACCAAGGTGTGTGTGTGTGTGTGTGTGTGTGTGTGTGTGTGTGTGTGTGTGTGTGTGTGTGTGTGTGTGTGTGTGTGTGTGTGTGACAAAGTACATAGCATCGTCTTAAAATTTTTAAAAGATATTAGCCCGTCATGTACGTCTATTGCGGGTACTTGGATTTCCAGTTACCATGGTCGATTTTTTTTTCTCGTGAAACTTACATTACTTTATAAATAAGCAAAACTTAGAATAAATAAAATACTGTACACGTCACTTATGTCTTGTTGATCAGTCAATTGCAAATACTAATAGAAGTGAGACGTCATATATTTAATATTGATATGAACAGTGATGCAAAATGACCAGAGCTTTATTTGCCTGATTGGTAAGTACTTTGCAGTACATTTGTGATTTTATGAAAGTATTTGTAGGTTTTCATATGTCAATAGTATATTCCTAATTATGGATGTGAAGAAGAAACTGGTAATTGCATAGTTTAGCACCTCTAGTGTAAACTGGTCAGGTGTCTCATATATATATATATATATATATATATATATATATATATATATATATATATATATATATATATATATATATATATATATATATATATATATATAATTTCTTGCATTTTGTCGAACTGATGAATTTGCTTGAGAATTTAGAAACACAGGATATGTGTACAATATAAATTATAGTAAATGTGCTGTCTCTTCCAAGTGTTATTTTGTGTAGTAAACGCTTCGACTGTGTTAAACTTTCAAGAATTCGTACTTCAGATAAATTCATCTGGCCACTTCCCAAATTGTGGATCATAATATCCTTGTTGCTGTTAATTTGTGCTTGTGTTAAGCGGTGATACATAGAACGTAAACAGAAAATTCGGCTCTTATAGGAATGGCATAAAACCATATTAAAAAAGAACGTTTTATTAGACAAAAAGAATATTTTATTAACAAGGAAAAATAAATATTTCTTGATGTGAATGGATACCTTATATGGGATAAATTACAGAATTTATATAAATAAAGGTATAAATAGGAATGCTATTGATGTTTTCACACAGGGCTACTCTTTTTAATTCTTTTTAATTTTATGCATGGATATTTCTAACGTAAACCGTATTTAAAAAAAAAAATGATTGGTTTAACTTCGTCCAGAAGGAAATGTTGTAATATTTAGCATTTAATATTTATTAATAACTGGAATTAGGATTTACTAAAGATACTTTTTCAGGAATAACCAAAGGTCTTGGATTGGGTGTTACAGCTTCGCTGTTGAACCATTCCCAGTTGTCAGGTATTGTAGAAACTGTAGGATGCCAGGGTACAGAGTGGTCAGGAAACAGGATAGGATGAGGAGAGCTAATTTCTAATGGAATGTCGTCAGTTTCAACTTCAATGATCTCTATAGGTAGAACTACCACGTCGAAACCGTTTGTAGGGTTGTAGATAACGATGACCACTTGTCCTGTTGAAAGTAGTTCAGCATGAACGACTTGCGAGGAGTCTTTGATGGGTGCTCTCCACGTGGTTGGAACCCTCCAGTTTCTTGTTGGGATGCGAGCTCTTGTGGGACCGGTTCCTTGGTATACTTCAACTCCAAGGGTACCTAGAGTTAGAGAATTTTTCTCTTTCAGTTTTGTGTTTGGAATAATTAGAGAACTATATAAATCTGAAGCTGGAGGAATTGCTTCACAAACTGCTAATACCTGATCATCATTATACTTACCATTTTCTGCTTCAGAGACTTGAATATGCATATCTGGGAGATCTTTTACTAAAATTTGCACTGGGCTTGGGGCTGCATTTTGCAGGTCATCCAGTTTGGCTGGTAAACACCAACCTCCGACCACCATCACGAGAAGAATTGCTGGTATTTTCATCTGAGGTGGAAAAATTAAACAAAATATTAAAAAAAAATAATTCAGACATGAAAATAGTATTATTTCAGACACCAAATAGATGACCTCGACCCTTACATGACCTATCATATTCTTAACAAGGTCGCAAGTTTTATGAGAGAGGAAGAGAAATAATATATCTCATCCTCACTGTATGAAGTTGGTGTCATTAGAATAATCTCTATATTAACAAATATGGGAACTAAAAACTGCCGCCATGAGCTCCATCATATTTATCCTTCCAAAGCACTCGAGTCATTTTCCAGTCATTACATTTACAATAATACTATTTTAATTCCTTTGTCTGATAATATTTAGCTAGTATATTGCTCGATGTTCTTTGTCAGTTTTTCTGTTTTGCATACTTAATTTTCCAAGTTTAATTCTCTCTCTCTCTCTCTCTCTCTCTCTCTCTCTCTCTCTCTCTCTCTCTCTCTCTCTCTCTCTCTCTCTCTCTCTCTCTCTCTCTCTCTCTCTCTCTCTCTCTCTCTCTCTCTCTCTCTCATTTCCATATAATATTCCTTGTATTGGCATCTTGTCAACTCTCATAGCAATTCAATATCAGTTATAGTATACCATCCTGTTTTTAATCTCTGTCATTATGTACTTAATAAGGAGGAGCTGCAGTTGAGTTATAGAGAGAGAACTTGTTTACCGTTTTATGTCTTACTGTTACAGTTGGGAGCTGGGAAATTAAATCTGGATGCCATTCCTAACGCCCCGAGGTGAGCTCGATCGTGGATCTGTTGTTTCCCGAGTCAAGTGATCTAACCACTGCGTTATCGCGGTACACTGTGTTGTTAAGGAGGGAGTGAATTTACTAACAGAATATTGAATATCCTCAATGCAAAGCTCTTTCTATTGCTGTAATTACCTGGGAAACCCCAACTAGTTTCCCTTCAACCCCTTCCTCGTTTTTTATTTATCTGGAAAATTTCGTACCAGCGATTTACCCCCCTGAGGAAGGGGGGTAAGAATACTTCCTCCGCGTTCCCCTACGTGTCGTAAAAGTCGACTGAATGGGGTGGTGCGAGGGGACTGGGAATCCCCTCCTCTGTATTTACATCCCATAAAAAGTCAAAGTATTTTTCTTTGACTCAGCCACCCCCCTTAAAAGGGGGATTATGGCTTTGGTATATGGATGGATGAATTGATGGAAAATTTCGTACCAGCGATTTAACGTCATTCCAACAAGGTGTTAATTTGTCTATTGTTTGTGTGAGGATTTTAATGACCTGCCATGTGAATATTAATTTTTGAGATCGAAGGCAACTTGTTGCTTAAATATTTTGTTATCTGATGCAAATACGTGATATTTTTGAATCATGGGGTCTTCATCTTATTGGAAAAATATTTTATATGCTGTATATATATATATATATATATATATATATATATATATATATATATATATATATATATATACATACATATATGTATATATATATATATATATATATATATATATATATATATATATATATATATATATATATATATTTATATATATTTATATATATACATATTTTTTTTAATCTATGAACCTGTCAAGTTCTTCAGCTTTCATTAGATATATTTTATGAGCAACTTTATCCTTTGTTATCATTTATTGCATTTATTTAGGAAACTTTAACCCACAATAACAAAGAATTGCAAAAACCGAATGAATAAGCACAATTTTACTATTTATAAGATGACAATTTTCCGGTATCTCGGAAAAGTAAGAATTAATTGCTTCTCTCTCTCTCTCTCTCTCTCTCTCTCTCTCTCTCTCTCTCTCTCTCTCTCTCTCTCTCTCTCTCTCTCTCTCTCTCTCTCTCTTTTAGATAATGAGTAATATCCGTGGCATGCATGAGAGCTTACATTGAAGATAACAACCATGGTACAATACGAAGAGTCTGGGGGGATTGTTATACTACTTACTGTAGGTGATTTCTTATTAAAGAGAGTAATTACTAGTAAACATCCTCTAAAAAGTCTAAGGCCGCTTTAACACCAAATTGACACGTCGCACATGGCATGCCACGTGGCACGCCAGTTGAAAACGAACATCCGGAAATATATGAAACCTTTCACACAGAAGTGGCTTGGCACGTGGGACGTATCACGCCACTTTTGTGTGAAAGGTTTCATATATATTTCCGGATGTTCGTTTTCAACTGGTGTGCCACGTGCGACGTGCCACTTTGGTGTGAAAGCGGCCTCACTGATCAGGTCGCTGCGTGTATCAAATGCAGTAAAGTTTTTCTTGGAGACACTCCCATATCAGATTGTTTGACCATTGTGTGTCCTGCTTATTCTGATCAGATCGAAGTTATATAAGTAACAGATTAAATGCTTTCATATCATAGTATTATACCCACTGGGCTTTATTTATCGGCTTGTGACAAAAGAGACTGTGATTTGATCCTGTTTATGCATTTTAATGTCTTTAACATTCAATTAATAAGCAACATTATGTTTAAAAATATTAAATGTCTGATAGACTTAACTATAGCGAATGCTTGAAATTCTTTCAGTAGCCCTTAGTAGAAAAGGGAGTTCGTGACGTAAAACCGAAACCAAGCCTTTAGCATACCTAAAGAGCTCCATCCAGTTCGAAGTGTTTTGTCTAGCTGGATATGAATTGCATTCTTAGAAATAATCAGCCAATCAAAAACTTCACTGAAAAAACTGAGTGAGATAATTTTGAAATGAATCTACAATGTTATACCATCAAGACAAGTTAAACCAGTAAATCGTGAAACATTAAATTCAATAACAAACTGACGTTGAAAGTTTTAGTGCATAGTTCCAGTCAGTGGTCGAGGAACCGGTCTAGTGAAAATAATTTACAGAAATTGAATCGCATTCAGGAAGTATTGTGATATCGTGACAAAATCACTCACGTACAGACTTTTAGTTACAGTTTTGAGTATGTTTTATGGAGTGGTGATAGATTTTGCTCTGATTACTCTACGATGAAATACAATATGTTATGGTTTATATATACATATATATATATATATATATATATATATATATATATATATATATATATATATATATATATATATATATATATATATATAT
>JAXCGZ010019863.1:22500-31499 GCA_037179515.1 Halocaridina rubra
CACACCTAGTGCTCTGAGTCACTAATGATGGTTATTTCCCATTTCTTAAATTGAAGAAGAAGAAAGAAAACGCATGGAAAACCCGAACTCTTTATTATTATAGATTTAAGGCATTTGACTTTTTTTTTTTTTTTTTTACGGTAGAGATTCCGAACAGGCATGTTCTGAGGTCTAAAGGTTTGTTGGGTGATGAGGTATGGGACAGGAACATATGGAGAACACTGGCCAGAAACATCAACCCCACATAAAAGTGGGAAAAGATGTAGATGAAGAAGAGGAGATTCCGAACAGGCATGAGGACTGGAAAGTGGCAAGCAAGTGGTCGAACCCACAGCTCCAAGTTGTCTGTGTACAGTACAATTTTTATTTTTTATTTTTATTTTTTTATTTTTTTTTTCCGCCAGGACGGACCAAACAAAATAATAAAAACAGCCCTCATCGGGCCTGGGCGCGAAGAATACATAAAGTAAAGAGAAACAGAGATGGAGAGTGTAATGACTTGTCAGATGTGAAGGAATAATAAAATATGTGTGATGAATATCCAAAAATACTGGTGACATTTAAATAGCTCTTCTCACTTGGCTAAGGTAATAGTGCGTTACTGATGTACCTGTTATGGATGCTGATAGAGCAGGAGGTAGGAGATATAATCAAATATCTCTGCCCATTCACATCCTCGACACAACTGTAAAAAAAATATGATTTCCTGCCAAATACGATGTGGGTTAGAACTTGTATGATAGACAGGTCTATAACCTGTCCCAAATAGGAATGTTCTCAGCAACCCTTTACTATATTTCTTTTCTTAGAGTTTCTAAGGTATGGGATTTCTCTGGATATAGCGAGGCTTTGGGAAATGTAAATATTACACCTATTTGCATCATGATACAATAAGTTCGCTGTTCCGGTTTTACGTCACGGACTCCCTTTACTACCAAGGGCTAGGACGGTTGCCTTCTTGCGAAGGACTTATTTTGGCAGATGTAATCGTTACCCTGAGTGCATGCCCTTGCTAACCTCAATTCGTGACAGGGCGCGAACCCTCGACCTGACGCCTCCAAGTCGCGGACTCTACCACTAGAGCCACGGTAACTACTATCATGATGCAATAGGAAACTTCAAAATTCAGTCTTTGTAGAACCTAAATTTCATTATTATGGTGATGAAGATTTTAATTTACACTTAAAAGTATATATAAAATTTTACTTTGTATATATGGTTTAGTTTAAACTTACGTGGTATGTAAATCAAAAGACTTATCTTAAATTGTATATGATTTAAAAACATAAATTTATTTATGGCACAAGATACATTTTTCTAACACAGAAATTCCTCGAAAATCTGTCGTAATTACTTGCAATATTTCACTGGCTTCACAGAAATGCCTTAATTGGTTATTCTAGCTCTGTCATCTAAGTTTGTATTACCAAGAGCTTTGTTATTCCCGTGTGAAAATCATCTGACAGACATGGGGAAAATCTCTGCGGATGTGACGACAGTAACACCCTGTCTTAGAGTCTTTACACTGTTTATATGTATGCACATACATACATACATACATGAATACATACATACATACATAAATGCATACATACATACATACATACATACATACATACATACATGCTTACATACATACATACATACATGCTTACATACATACATACATACATACATACATACATACATACATACATACATACATACATACATACATACATACATACATACATACATACATACATACATATACATACATGCATACATACATACTTACGTACATACATACATACATACATACATATAATATACTCATCAATACATCTTTCGATTATATCATGCGAATTGCTGAATACTAAAGGGCAGGTATAATACACTCTTTACATTCTTTCATCGGAAATAGCAGGGCGTGAGGGACCCTAAATTCTTTTCGTTGACATAAGTGGCGGTGTCTAAAGAACACAGCTCCGAATATATAAATATTGTTAAATTCCTAGAAAACAGAGGTGGTGTGGAAATACCTTAAGAGTAAAATGCGTGACTATGTGTGAGCATATATGTGTTTTTATCCAATATTATTTACCTAATTGTGTTCACTTGAAAGAGCCCTATGCTCTTGACTCTCCATCTATAATTTTTTTTTTTTTTAACGAACTCTAGCTTATATCTTTCCTTAAAACTAGTAATGCATTTAGCATTTACCGTCTCTTCGCTTAGAGCATTCTAGTTATCAACTATTCTCCACTAAAGAAAGGTTTCCTTACATTCAGCAAGGAAGATTATGATGCTCCAGAGTATGACCTCTAGGTCTAGAGCCACCATTATATCAAAGGATCGTTCTCTATCCACTCTTTCAAAATCAGGAAGAAATTTAGAAATCATCATGATCATCATCATCATCATCATCATTATCATTATTATTATTATTATTATTATTATTATTATTATTATTATTATTGTTATTGTTGTTGTTGTTGTTATTATTATTATTATTATTATTATTATTATTATTATTATTATTATTATTATTATTATTATTATTATTATTATTATTATTATTATTATTATTATTATTATTATTCTCCTCTCCACTTTATGACTATTCGTTTATCACATACATACATACATGCATACATACATACAGACAGACAGACAGACAGATAGACAGACATGCATGAATACATGCATACATACATAGTCGGGGGAGATTCCAAGATGCTGGAAACAAGCAAATGTGATACCTATCTTCAAAAAGGGAAGGAGGGATACGGCTCTGAACTATAGACCAGTTTCCTTGACCAGCATAGTTTGCAAAGTTATGGAGAAACTACTAAGGAAACATATCTCTCTTCACTTGGAATCCTTCAACTTTTTGTCAGTGAGGCAACATGGCTTCAGAGAAGGTAGATCAACAGAAACAAACTTATTAGAATTTTATGATGAGGTAAGCCAAATCTTACAGGAAAGAGAGGGCTGGGCAGATTGCATATTCCTAGACTTCCAGAAAGCGTTTGACACTGTTCCACATGGGAGACTTATTAGGAAGCTGCAATCAATGGCTAGAATAGGTGGAAATGTTTTGGAATGGATAAAAACTTACTTAGAAGGAAGGGAACAGAGGGTTAGAGTAAGACACTCAGTGTCTGAATGGAGAAGAGTTAGTGGTGGAGTTCCACAGGGTTCAGTTTTAGGGCCACTTTTGTTCCTTGTATATGTAAATGACCTACCAGAGTCTGTAAATTCATTCATGAATATGTTTGCAGATGATGCAAAGATTGTGAAGAAAGTAAAAAACGAGAACAATGGTAGAGAACTTCAGGAGGATCTAAATAATCTGCATGAGTGGTTAGAAAAGTGGCTAATGAAATTCAATACTTCAAAATGTAAGGTAATGAGAATGGGTACAAGTGCAAGAAGGCCCAAGCTTGACTACTCGGTGGCTGGAGTACAACTTCAAGAGACAGAAAATGAGAGAGATCTAGGAGTAAACATACTGGCAGATTTGTCTCCAGAAATACATATATAATGGCATAATAAGGGCAGCATATGCATTCTTATCAAATGTAAGGGTAGCCTTCAGGCACATGGACAAGGAAATGTTCAGAAATATTTATGTAACCTATGTGAGGCCAAAACTCGAATATGCAGCCCCCTTTTGGAATCCGCACTTGAAAAAGCACATAGCTAAGCTTGAAAAAGTTCAAAGACATGCCACGAAACTGGTGCCAGAAATACGCAATCTCAGTTATGATGAGAGGCTGAGGGAATTAGACTTACCATCACTCGAAGCTAGAAGAGTGAGGGGGGATATGGTGACAGTCTTTAAATTCCTTCATGGTTATGATAGAGTGGATAGGGATCGATATTTTGATATGGCTGGCTCTAGAACTAGAGGTCATAGTTTGAAGCTTGGTAAGAAAACTTCTTTGCAGGATGTAAGGAAATACTTTTTCAGTGTAAGAGTAGTTGATAATTGGAATTGGCTAAGCGAGGAGGTAGTTAATGCTATCTCAATCCATAGTTTTAAGGACAGGTATGATAAGTATCACTAAGTCTAAAATGGAACCGATGAGGAGACGGGAAGATACGAGCTTTGGGCTCTTTCCCGTAAACACAATTAGGTAATCACAATTAGGTAATCACATACATACATACATACCTGTATGCATACATACATACATAAATACATACATACATACATACATACATATATATACTGTATGCATACATACATACATAAGTACATACATACATACATACATACATAAATACATCATACATACAAAGTGACAAGTAAACATGCACACAAACTTATCCTTGCGTTTACAAGGGGGGGGGAGGAATAGCCTTTATTTCTTATTATGATACTCCAGGATCATTATAATATTATTAGTTACTTTATTTTGTCATGGGCATTTCCACATACGGATATGAGGCTGACTGCATCCGAACAGTCTCAAAAGAAGTACCTCCACACAAGGCTAAATGATCATTCTTCCTGCGGAAGGAAGTGAACCAACCTAAAGAATTAGCAGAAAACAACTTTTATTGAGTCCGTGACGTAAAACCGGAACCGGAACATTGTATTTTTATTCTTTTGCTAGATTAGGATGTTATTGACCTAATTGTTATGTGGATGGTACTACTCCTACTACTACCACCACCACCGCCACTACTACTACAACTACTACTACTGCTCCTACTATTATTATTATTATTATTATTATTATTATTATTATTATTATTATTATTATTATTATTATTATTATTATTATTATTGTTTTTATTATTATAATCATTATTATTATTATAATTATTATTATTATTATTATTATTATTATTATTATTATTATTATCATAATCATTATTATTATTATTATTGTTATTATTATTATTGTTATTATTATTATTATTGTTATTATTATTATTATTATTATTATTATTATTATTATTATTATTATTATTATTATTATTATTATTATTATTATTATTATTATTATTATTATTATTGTAGTTGTTTTTGCTGCTGCTGTTTTTACTGTTGGTACTGCTACTACTACTACTATTAATTAACTCATGCAAATACTTTGACATTGGCCTTTCAGGTTAATCATGTTTTTATATGTCAGTGAGTTTATGAGCCTATCAACAGTGTTTCTTGGGCTGCACTGCTGTTAATTTCTAAGATTACATTTTTGTACCGTAGTTTATATTTAATCCTGTTATGCTGATCTTCTGTTTTATGCTTAGTTTATGCTTAATCTGAGATTGAGGCAAAACCCTGATTAACGTGCTTTTTACCTCAATCCCAGAGTAGACACCTAATGATGACAACAGGCGTGTCTTCCTCCGGTGATCCGTCTCTTTATACAAAACAGATATAATAAATGATGCATAATATACCAAATAATGTGATAAATAAAATGATTTATATTATATATTATGTAATGCTGTAATGAATAAAATAACGAATAATATATAATTGAAATCGAGGTGTCATATACGATATAATTTTTTTAAGTAATACAGAGACGAGGGAGGGTATACGAGGCAAATATTATATATATTATCAAGAGAGAAGAAAAGAAGAAGGGTTATGAAGATAATATAAGAAATATAAAGGAAATGAGTTTTCTTAATTGTCTATAGTGTACCAGAGGAGGGAGTAACTCATTTGTTTAATGGCTGCCTTATCTCTTGCTTTAAATACAGGTCATGTAATAGAGAAACTCTGAAGTAACAATAGAACTTATTGATAATGATAAAAAAAGATAAGTTTTCAGTATAATACATTACTTTATTTTAATTATATGGCATTCTTTAAGTAATAAAAATTATGCATAAAATTAACTATTTTATCCTTAGGGATATCACAACTCGGATATAATTATGTGGCATTGTTATTGTTTATTGGGTGCACCGTTCGGTCTCCGAAACTCAGTTTTCTGTCTTTATATAACTACAACTTCGGCATTTTGTGATTTGTACGTATGCTCTTATTATTAGAATTTGTTTTAGTGTTTATTATCATTATTTTCGTAGTATTTTACCTTTGGCTATAAGGGAAATGTGAGAACCACTCGTGGTGATGACTGATCAGGGATCTCGATCTGCTCGTGTTTCCATTCGACAGTAGGCCTAGTTAAGCCAATATTAAATTCTACAAAAATTTTTTTTTTTTTATGCTGTCATTGACCATGGGTATCATTCGTTTTGGTTGTTTCCTTGTTATTAAAGTATTAATCCTGGTTAGGTTGGGTAGTAATTGAACGTTGGTGACTAGTATAGTTGGGTAACATTGTTTCTATCCTTAAAGCAAATTCGTTATTTTTTTTTTTAACTTTCGAAGCTCAGATATTCAAAGACATTATAATAGTAAAACGTTAATATTGTACTCTTAAGGTGTGAAAATAAATGTCCCAGTCAGTGCTTTACCTTTTCCCCACTCGAAGTTACGAAAATAATATAAAATTAAAAATTTCCCATAATTTTAAGCTCTATTTATCTGCATAAATAAAATTAACAATTGCAGCTACATTGTTGGTGTAATTCTACCAGTACCAAGTTAATCTGTTTATTATTCACATGGAGTACATGCACTCTGCCATATTATGGGTGAATTTTATGAGGGTTAATCTATGAATTGCCTATGCATTTGGTTTGGTATTTGTTGCCGTAGGGGCTGCTAATTGTGCTGGTGCACTTCTCTTGGCATTAAAAAATAAACTTATTTTTTTCCAGTGGAAAGGAATTGCCATAACCATTAAGTAACGTATCCTATATGGTTAAATAACCCAGTAATTGTTATCCACACTCTAAGTAGGTAAGATTATAAGGGGTTTGCTATTCTACATAGTGTCCATACACACTGTATGTACCCATATTCTCCACCATGGCACTACCCGTTCTAGCATTTCTGCCAATCTTACCCAAATAGAGTGCAGATATTCGTACAGCTTAATGGGAAAAAGTATATTCTGTGCGTAATAGCGTAAATTAATCAGAAAAGTTTTACATCTTACCAAGACACATATCAGTTAACAGCTAAGAAATACCAAATAAACACAATGAACATGTATAAACACACATCTTAAACTTCATGTGTGTAACGTATAAGTACCTTATATATATTTTTTGTCAAACAATTTAATGAGAGTAGAAATAGATAGGTTGGAGGTGGAGGTTTAAGGCTGGATGCCCATTTTAACACCCCAAGGCAAGATCGAACACACATTTGTTAGGCTCATCTCTTCACTATTCACTCTCTTTACCACTGAGTTACCACTGTCCCCATGTAGGTACCTTATAGATAGTAGTCAAGATTATTTACAAGTAATTCTTATTTGATTTTTCACAGTGAAAGACCTCTCATGACAATGAAAATAAGCAAAATAGTTTGATAATCTGCTGATCCTTAAGAGGATCATCAGGAAACCTTCTGCAGTTTTGTATTTTGTTTTATAAATATCTATAAATGCATATTAATATATATATATGAGTTGGTTTTTCCGTAAGTTTTAATTGTTAGGTGCAGACTTCTCTTTGCAATCCTAGGTAAGCTGTAGTTTTTTATGGCTTTATCTATGAATTATGACTGTAATTGATATTTTCTTACTTATTATTGAATTTAATATATTATACCAGACTTTTTATTGAAAGCATTGTGAAGGTTTATAGTGAACAGGAACAGATAGTATCTTATCGTGTAAAGTTATAAAGGGCCAAAGTTGAATATTACATAACACCGTTGCATGCAATTAAGAAGTTGTAGACCATTCCTGGGTAAGACAGTCACTTTGTTACCAAATCCTGATATAACATTCTTTCAGCATATATCTTAACCTTATATAGCTTATAAAAATTGACATAACGCTTTTTATGTAATGTCTTTGTTTTCAATGGCAAAAAGTTAAGCGTTCTCAGAAAACGAATACTATATTGCTATGGAGAATTTTTGTTCCCATGTAGTTGTCAGTTTTTTATTTACACTAACAAATTTGGGATATAGTTTTGAAACACTTGAATCATTGCATGTTTTACTGCATTGTATTTTTTTATGCTTGAAATTAGGGTACTAACTTAATATCACATAAATATGTAAAAAGAATAGTGACTGTTACGAAGGTAGGTTACGTTTTGCAAGTAGGTATATTTGCTATATGAATGAAATTAAATTAGTATTATATTGTTTTTGTAAGCTATTTTCCCCTCAGGAATTACTGTATTTGCTTTATTGGTGATTGCTAATAAAAATATTTTGCTAACTGCTGATTAGATGTTTTTTCGGTTTAAGTATACTGTATTGGAAAGGGTATGTAAGTTTGAAATTATTCTTTGCTTTCTCCATCTTTAGAATGCTGTATGCATATATAAAAGGTTTATTTAAATATTTTATTCTTAGACAGTTCTCAAAGAGATGTTAACATGTGTTTTGTTAAGGAAATATGTAAATTTGCTGATATTGTTTGACTTAAGCACTTCTGGTGGCTTGGCTAGTTAAAAGACTACTCTATTCTAGCTGCATATCTTACTGATATATATGGTGTGTGTTATTTGTAGCAAATGTAAACTCTATAATTTGTGGGAGAATCATTCATATTTGCATTCATGGTTAGTTATGTTTTCTCTTCTTTTAGTTTTCTCTGTGTCACAGACAGGTTGGAGATGGGGAATGAAGTATGGATGTCCTTCCCAATGCTCTTTGGGTGTAAACAGGGGTTTGTCACTTCTCTAGTCAAGCTTTCTAACCACTGCACTACCGTGGTCCCTGTTTTCCCTCAGTGAGAGTGATCGTTTTATGTCACGAACTCCCATTTCTGTTAAGTGCTAGTTCAGAGTCTTCTTGCAAAGGACTTTGTTTTGCCAAGTGCATCTGTTATCCAGAGCGAATACCCTTTCTCACTTCAGCCCGTGGTGGGCCGCAAACCCACGACCTGACGAATCAAAGTCATGAGCGTTACCATCTTGCCTCGCAAGAGTATCAGTTCATAACTTTTGAG
>JAXCGZ010019864.1:0-2500 GCA_037179515.1 Halocaridina rubra
TTTTGGGGGGGTAATGAGTAGGATTACGTCATGATCTATTATCTCCATCAGATGTCACAGGATTACGTTTACCCATAAACTATAGATTTTACCATCCCATCAATATCATACGTACGTTTTCTTCAAATAGATAAATATTTTGTAATTGAGAAAGTGGTGCTCTTCCCTATCAGTTGAGGAGATATCAGAAATCGCTAAGTCTATGGCCCGATTTTTAAACAGCGTAAACCTAGGATACCATATTGTTGGTTAGCTAGACACACAAATTAATTTCATAACGCATCTGTCGCGATTCTGTGTATGGCTATGATTCCACGTGGGATCCTAACCATACACAGGACCGCGCTAGATGCGTTTATGAAATCCATTGGAGTGTGTCTAGCTAAATAACAATATGGTATCCTAGGTTTATACTGTTTAGGAAATCGGGCCCATATCAATACTGACCCTCTGTTTATTCTCAATTTTTCGATTTCTCGACTTATTTCTACTAAGAGTCACCATTTTCAATCTAGTGAAACTGCTTATATTATCTTTATTTCTGACTCTTCCACTTGACGTTTATGTTCTTGAAAGGATTACACTAACTTTTATTAATAAAGTTACTGTGACTGGAGTACAGATGCTAAAAGAAGTATGTATGCTTAACTTCGGGTTCATATGAAGTTAGGTTCATGGTTTTCTTTCAGCATTCTGGAATCACAAAGGGTAAGCAGAATTCTTTTGCAAAACTATGTTGCAGATCTGAGAAAGACGTGACTGAAGGAATCTTCATCCTTAGAGGTAAAAGTGATTTTTCAGATATTTGTGCTTGATATATCTTTAAATTATAACATATTTTTTCCCTTTTTTTCCAAGTTTTCAAAGAATCACAAATTTGTTATGTTCTTACTTTTTGGGTAAGTATATGACTCTTGCTAGAAATACTCTTCAACTACAAATCCATTGTATCTCTTAAACATATCTTCTGTACTCTTCTCTAATGATTTTCTTACAGTTGATGCGTTTTCTTAATTTGCATTACAGAGTAACATGCTGTCAGACTGTTAGCTAATATTTCTGCGATATGTAGTATAATGATAAGTCTGCTCATAAAATAATTCTGGTCGTGGTTATTACCACAGCGTAGTGTAAAAATTAGAATAGGACTGAAAAGGGCTTGAAACCGTTTCCTCTACAATTTCTGTTGAGAGATGAGTGACTATTTTTTCTGCATTATATGACTTTTCGCTTTGTTGACTTCATGGGCTTTGACTTATTTGAGAATCCAATGTATTTAATAGGGAAATGATTTTGAAAGGGAGAAAATTTTATTTACTAAGAAAAACATCACTATTACTCTCGAAATGATTGAATTCAAGCTTCGCTTTTGCACGAAAGAAGCATTAAAATATAAACCATTTTGTGGAACTAAAATACTGCGATATAAGTATAAACAGTGAGCTTTTGGTATTGCGTAGTCATGAAAATGTAAATAAAAAATATGTTTTCTATAAATGCTAGGACGTAATTAAGTAAATATATATATATATATATATATATATATATATATATATATATATATATATATATATATATATATATATATATATATATATATATATATATATATATATATATATATACATATAGATATATATATATATATATATATATATATATATATATATATATATATATATATATATATATATATATATATATATATACATATATATATACATATATATATATATATATATATATATATATATATATATATATATATATATATATATATATATATATATATATATATATATATATATATATATATATATATATATATATATATATATATATATATATATATATATATATATATATATATATATATATATATATATATATATATATATATATATATATATATATATATATATATATATATATATATATATATATATATATATATATATATATATGTATATATATGTATGTATATATATATATATATATATATATATATATATATATATATATATATATATATATATATATATATATATATATATATATATATATATATATATATATATATATATATATATATATATATATATATATATATATATATATATATATATATATATATATATATATATATATATATATATATATATATATATATACATATATATATATATATATATATATATATATATATATATATATATATATATATATATATATATATATATATATATATATATATATATATATATATATATATATATATATATATATATATATATATATATATATATATATATGTATATATATGTATATATATATATATATATATATATATATATATATATATATATATATATATATATATATATATATATATATATATATATATATATATATATATATATATATATATATATATATATATATATATATATTGCATATGATTTGGGAACTTGCTTTTTCCAGTATAAATAAAAAACACTTA
>JAXCGZ010019864.1:7500-27500 GCA_037179515.1 Halocaridina rubra
CCTTCAGTTTTCCTCTGATAAAGCTGTGGAAAGGCTTGGGATTTTCTTTAGCCTTCCTGGTGATGTCCCTCTCATAGTCTCTCTCTGCCTCTCTCCTTTTACTTAGGTAGTCATTTCTTGCTCTTTTGTAGGTTTGCCAGACATTTATGTTTTTTCTCCTCCTATACCTTTTCCAGCATTTGTCTCTCCACTCCTTAGCTCTTTTACACCCATTATCGAACCATTTCTCTCTGGCATGAATTACACCTACTTTGGTGACAGGTATGCAGCAATCTACTATCTTCCCATATTTCTCACAAAAGATGTCATACATTTCTTGTACAGATTTGTTGTAAAATAAGGTTCTCCAGTCAATAACTGCAAAAAGCTCATTCATTTTGATGTAATCTCCTTTCCGATAGTTCCTCCTCATGTCCTCAGTGCCTCTACTCTCAGGAAGAATATCTTCAATGATATACTCCATCAACAACACACAGTGGTCACTCTTTCCAATTGGTGGTTCATACTCATTTTTTTCAATATCCAACACATCATCTGTGAACACTAGATCAAGTAGTGATGGCTCATCCCCACCCCTGGCCCTTGTTGGTTCCATTACATGTTGGTGTAGGAAATTCCCTTGTACGCAATCTAGGAATCTTGCCCCGAATGAGTCCTCACCACTGTGTGGGTCAAGATTTATCCAATCTATCTCTTTATGATTAAAGTCTCCCATAATCAAAATCCTACATTTTTTTTCCCGTGCCATGTTAACAACTGAGTTTATGACTTCAATAGTGCCTATATGACTTTCCTCATAAACTTCAAGCCTATTTTGGTTCCTTGGTGGGTTGTATACAACAGTTATTATAATGCTCTCTGACCCAGTATTTATGTGTGTGTGTGTGTGATTACCTAATTGTGATTACCTAATTGTGTTTACAGGAAAGAGCCCAAAGCTCGTATCTTCCCGTCTCCTGATCGCTTCCATTTTATACTTAGTGATACTTATCATACCTGTCCTTAAAACTATGGATTGAGATAGCATTAACTACCTCCTCGCTTAGCAAATTCCAATTATCAACTACTCTAACACTGAAAAAGTATTTCCTTACATCCTGCGAAGAAGTTTTCTTACGAAGCTTCAAACTATGACTTCTAGTTCTAGAGCCTGCCATATCAAAATATCGATCCCTATCAACTCTTATCATAACCATGAAGGAATTTAAAGACTGTCACCATATCCCCCCTCACTCTTCTAGCTTCGAGTGTGTGTGTGTGTGTGTAAAATAATATAAAATGATATAATTTAATTTATATGTATAATATAATATAACATGATATAATTATAATATAATATAATATAATTTAATATAATATAATCAAATATAACATAATATAATATAATATAATATTAAGTCATAATATTGTCTACAATAAATGTTGTAATTCACAACATATATATGAATATATATATTTAATATATATATATATATATATATATATATATATATATATATATATATATATATATATATATATATATATATATATATATATATATATATATATATATATATATATATATATATATATATATATATATATATATATATATAAGTTATGTTGAATGGAGAGACACTTGAGGAAGTTGATCTGTTTAAGTATTTAGGCTCGGATATAGCTGCAAATGGAAGGAAGTAAAGTGTTGGGTGCGTTGAAAGGAGTGATGAAGAATAGAGGATTGGAAATGAATGTTAAGAAAGATTTGTATGAGAAAGTGGTTGTACCAACTGTGATGTATGGATCAGAGTTATGGGGTATGAAAGTAAGTGAGAGACGGAAACTAAATGTGTTTGAGATGATATGCCTGAGGAGTATGATTGCTGTATCTCGGTTGGATAGGGTTAGGAATGAAGTGGTGAGAGAAAGAACGGGTGTGAGGAGAGAATTGACAGCCAGAGTAGATATGAATGTTCTGAAATGGTTTGGCTATGTGGAGAGGATGGATGATGAAAGACTGCTGAAAAAGGTGATGAATGCGAAAATTGATGGGAGAAATGCTAGAGGGAGGCCTAGGTTTTGGTGGATGGATGGAGTAAGGAGAGCCCTGAATGATAGGAGGATGGATGTGAGGGAAGCAAGTGAGCTTGCTAGGAATAGGAGTGAGTGGCGAGCAATTGTGATGCAGCTCTGATGGGCATCTGCTGTTACCACGGGGCTGCATCTTACAGAGGTAGCCCTGTGGTAGGGGCAGTAGTGGAGCTGGCATTATGAAGCGACACAGGTAGTGGAAGAGCCGGGAGGATTGGCTGTGGCACCCCAACAATGTAATCTGAACGGTCGCTAGCGCCCTCGTCATTGCCCATAGAGCAAAGCATTCCCCGCAATGTTTCATTTTTTATGTCAGCTACCCCCCAATGTGGGAAACAGCCAATGTGGATAGAGTATATTATTATTATTATTATTATTATTATTATTATTATTATTATTATTATTATTATTATTATTATTATTATTATTATTATTATTATTATTATTATTATTATTATTATTATTATTATTATTATTATTATTATTATTATTATTAATATTATTATTATTATTATTATTATTATTATTATTATTATTATTATTATTATTATTATTGTTGTTGTTATTATTATTATTATTATTATTATTATTATTATTATTATTATTATTATTATTATTATTATTATTATTATTATTATTATTATTATTATTATTATTAATATTATTATTATTATTGATAGAACAAATGCAATGCAATAACACATTTTTTAAATTTTTAAAATAATCTATCTTCCTTGTCGGGAGTCGACCCTGTGAACTCTAGTCCAGAACCCCAAAGCTTTGTCCACTGTACCACAGAGGCTGCTAATAGAGAGGAAACTGAATATCTACTGATATAACACAGACAGAGTCACTTCACTGCGACCATTCATCTACGTAGATATCCCAGTAGATATTTCAGTTTCCTCTCTTTTAGCATCCACTGTTGTAAAGTGATATAATCTGTGGCTTTCTAGACTAGAGTTCTCAGGTTCGATTCCCGAAAAGAAAGATAGATAATATGAAGACATTTTAAAAATTCGATATTGCATAACAATTGTTCTCTCATCTAAGCGTTGGGTGTTGAGGAGGAAAGTTAAGTGTGTGCACTAACCACTTGTGGGTTCGTGAGGGGAGTAAAATAAGAGTTGATGGTCGCAGTGGCGTCCCTCCGTCTGGTATTATCAGAGGATGAACAAATTCTCTTTCTTTTGCAGATTCCGTGGTCTAGTGGACTAGGCTCTAGTGTTCTAGACTAGAGTTCCCAGGTTCGTTTCCCGAAAAGAAAGGTAGATTGTTTGAAGACATTATTATTATTATTATTATTATTATTATTATTACTTATGGCTATGATGATTATTGCTGTTATTATTATTCTTACTATCAATATGAACTGTTTTTACAGATATCTACAGTTCTCTCTATATGGCTATATACGCATTAACGTGTCACGTTTTTCCATATCTTCTTGTCTCTATATCCATGTCTTCTTATTTGTTCAGAAGTACGTCACAATATTGCTATCACATTATCATGATGGATTGCAAACGCCTCTCTCTCTCTCTCTCTCTCTCTCTCTCTCTCTCTCTCTCTCTCTCTCTCTCTCTCTCTCTCTCTCTCTCTCTCTCTCTCTCTCTCTCTCTCTCTCTCTCTCTCTATATATATATATATATATATATATATATATATATATATATATATATATATATATATATATATATATATATATATATATATATATATATACATACATACATATATATATATATATATATATATATATATATATATATATATATATATATATATATATATATATATATATATATATATATATATATACATATATATATATATATATATATATATATATATATATATATATATATATATATATGTGTGTGTGTGTGTGTGTATCTCCTGGTTGGTGAATCTGATAAGTTTTCCCTTAGTCAAATAGTTTCCAGGGTTTCCAAGGACTTATGAAAATTTTTTTTGAAAAGCTTACGAAATCTAATTTGGAAGGAAAAGTAGTGACTGCGGAAAAGACTTAACAAGGTAACCCCTCTCATAAGCTGAAAATAAATCGATACAGAATTTTCTATTTATATTCCCTGTACTTGCAAATATACGTTATCTGCCATAGTAAGTTCAAAGTAATTTTTATGCTATTGACATTGATTATATTATCTAGTACGTAGAGAAGAATAAAAAATATAGTACGATCTGTGTTCCAGCATGTTCATGTCATATTAAAAAATGTTTGTACTCTACTTGAGCAGCAATAATGTTCCTTATGGATGTCTCCCTTTCTCCCTTTCATTGTGTTTCTATTTCTCATGCATTAGACTGCTATCAGGTTTAATCAGTGCATGTAGCGAGAATACTTCAGAGAGAGTTAAGCATTAGGCGCTTCAATGATGTCTTAGTTGTGAATCCATAATTTTTTATTTTAAGATACAGGTGCTCAGTATGTAATACTATCTTCTGAGATATGTACGTTTTATAAAACATTTGACTTTGCACAGAGATAATAACAATGAAATAAGACAATATTTCAGCTGATTTTGCAGTCCACGCCATGGTGAATCTTGGTAAGTATGTGAAATTTAGACGCTTGATGTTCCCGGTTGAAATGCTCTTCTAGACCTTTTTTTGTAGTTGCTTCATTTCCATTCCTAAAGTATTGTTCATTTTTCTTCATGGATCCATAGTACCGTCCCGTGCGTCACTCACCATCTGAAAAGAGTGATATATAATGGAACTTATCACCATGAGCTTTCGTTACTCTGAACTCATTTTATAGCAGCCTTGTCTTTTTTTCACGATTACTAATCCATGCCACAAGAACAAGCAAAGCTTATTTCTATAAATTAGAGACTAAAGGGCTTGAATAAGGCAAACGATATATGCATACCGAGCCTTTGGCATTTTTTAATACAGATGCAATTTCCTATCTATGCCAGGGAAATCTATTTAAGCCTCTACAATGTGCCATACAGTTGAAATATGTTTACATGGTAATGTACAATACAGCCAGGCTATTGCTCTTTTCACTGCGTGTAAGCTTATAGTGGCTTGAGGGTGAACACATTTTCAGGTGATTTGCAGTTGTGTGAGCAGAGGATATTCGGAGGGAAATCTTAAAAGTAGGATTTTTTTTTGAATGGTTATAGCAAATAAATATGTACTAAAAGTATGCACATACCTGTATTTGTGTTCGTTAAAGGACATAGGAATCAAGGTCTTACAGATATCATACATCTAATCCTTCAAGGACAGGAATAATTTTCGATAATACCCAGACCTTGAACTCGTATAATGAAAGTTGTAATATATAATAGAATAAATAAATAAATCTGTATATTAAACTTGCTTATCAGTAAACAGCGATAAATCAACCTTAACATCAGACTACTGGAATTAATTAAAGCCAACTTCTACTTGTAAATAATACTGTACTCGGAAATTATCGACAACAGTGAGAGAAACAGCTTGTAAAACTATCCGCTTAGATGTAATGAAAATTTTATTTCCTATATTAGCTTCCTGATGCAGCAACAGCATCGCCATGCTTCTGAATTGTGACATTTACTTACATTTCATAAAGAGCTAGGTAGGTATACCGAGTAAATAAATAAGTTATGTAAGTTGTTTTATTTGTTGACCTGTATATATTTATTTAATGAATTAGTATCATAGCTAATAAATTTCCTGAATGTAATAAGCTAACACAATCGTGAACAATGAAAACCGTGGAATTCACTTTATGTCTTCGATAAGATAGTTGCACTCGCCACGTGTGTGCTTTGACAACAGGGATCGCCTCCATTGTATATGTATGTACGCATGAGAGCTTTTATTCTCTTTGCATAACTTAATGCACAAATTCATTTTCAATTCTGTGTTTGTTCTTTATTCAGAATGGCCTTTGTCTATTTCTACATGGAGAATACAACATTTGTTTAGATAAAACTTCTATCTGCGAAATTTTACTTTTATAACACTAATCTGTAAAACTATATATATATATAATATATATATATATATATATATATATATATAAGTGCTCCTTTATACAGTACTCTGTAGCATATTCCTTAATACTCAAAGATGGATTATGACAAAAATGTTCCCGTTTTGTTGAAGATTTAATGCTTTTTGATGCCAGCTATTGATGCACTATGCTTGAAACATATGAAACATTATTATTAAGATACAACATTGCTTCTTTCTCCCTTTTCCCCATGTAAAGAAAATTATCTGTATATTGCAAAAAATTGCAATTATGATTCAACTACTACCGCTACTACTATTGTTACTTTGGTCTGCTTTATCTTTATAATTTATGTGACTTTCGGAGGTACTGTATTGTATAACTAATCTTTTTTTTTTGTTCTGATGCTCTTTACCTGTAGGCTCAAAAACCATGTGATCTAACACTCTTTCAAAACCATTTCTTCTGCTACTTTCCTTTATAGTAGTATTTTATTATGAAATTCTCGAAGCCCCCTGAATAAATTTATTCTCCTTGGTCTCTTTCATTTCATTCCTGGTTGAAATAGATGTACCACATTCTCATCATCATATTGCGTTTGGGCTTGTGAAAGTTATTCTAGGATATATATCTCAAAATGGACCTTGTTCATTTTCTTATTCATGCCCAGGTTTTCAAGACGTCTTTCATATACCTGCTGCAGCTCAGATGGTTTGAAATTGACAATTCAGAGTGTATGAATGTACTACAAGAGTATTCAGTTCTATAAATGTTCATTCCTAGAAATAGGTCACCACCTGTGCCACTTGAAAAGGGTGAAGAATCTCGTAAGTCAAGGGCCATGAACATAACATTCCCATTTGCATCAAGTGTCCTATACTCCTGATAGTACTCCTCTATCTTTCCACATAAAAGAAAATTCTCCTCAGTCAGCGTTGCCTGCGCAGCTATACGTTTCTTCCAATACTGCTTCTCTCGCTCTCTCTCTCTCTCTCTCTCTCTCTCTCTCTCTCTCTCTCTCCTCTCTCTCTCTCTCTCTCTCTCTCTCTCTCTCTCTCTCTCTCTCTCTCTCTCTCTCTCTCTCTCTCTCTCTCTCCATGTTGGGGAAGGACGTGTATGAAACCTTTGAGAGCGTGTCTCCCAGTGTTACCGATTTCAGCCACATCCTCCCTCAACCAACCTAAAAAGGACCTTTCTTGGGTGAACCTGCAGTTCCCCTCAAACCACAGTTCCCCTCCCATTCACACCAGAATGTCCTCATCGTAAAACGTTGACCTTTAAGACCTTTCGAGTGTAGATACTGATAGTTTTCCTAAAGTGTTTACTTCATCTCTGGACATAATGTTCGAATATTCATGTCATGACATCAGAAAGGAATTGGAAAAAATCAGAAAAGACACTGTACAAAACAAGTCAACTATTGCTTTCAAAGGTAGTGGAACTCTTTCCACAACACAGTAGTGAGTGCATCATTAAAAGGCAAGTAAAAAAAAAGAAATGATTTCAAATATAATCATTTTTAGCGCAAGTGTCCTGAATATCTCAATAAATGGAGAACTTGACAAACTCTTTCAATCTTAAACTCCTGTTGTAAAATCCATAGAGTCTGACAAAGCACACGCCCTAGTAGACGTACATCGAATGATAGAATGTCTTGCAGATAAGGTGAAAATTTTGGAAGCAGATGCTGAAGAGGTGAAAGTCTTTCAACACAAGTTGGAATTGCTAAAATCAGACATTGTCCTACTAAAAGAGATATTTCTAGGTTGAAACTGCTATTAGAAATATTTCCACCTCTCAATTCAGTGTTGTCACCTAACAACGATGATGTCCCTTCTACCAACAACCCTCAGGTTTTGCAAACTAGGTGTTCTGTCTCTGCTCACAATTTCTTCAGTGCACTAAAAGACGAATGTGACAGTGGCAGTGAAGATGAGGTAGATCCAAATAAAAGTGATAGTCAACAAGGAAACCTGAATACACCATCTAGCACAAATAATCAATTCAGTAACAGGTAACAAATTAGTGAAGATACAACAGCATCCTTTCCCACTACTCCAAACAACACAACAACTGGCACTAGCCAGAACAAGATTCTTTCTAGCACAAATAACCAACTCGGTACAGGATTGCAAAACAGTGAAGAAGATATAGAGTCCTTCTCCACTACTCCTAACAACACAACGACTATCACTAACCAGGACAACCAAATTACACCATCCGGCACAAATAACCAACCCAGCAATAGGTTGCAAAACAGTGAAGAAAACAGAAAAGACAAAATAGAAGCAGTCTCTTATCTAATCATTCCATCGAAGTCCTCTCCCCCAAAGCCACAGTTACCCAATAATGCAAGTGCAAGGGTTACAGTTCAAATATATATTTGTATTCCTGGCAACCCCTTTGAGAGAGAGATACATAATATAATGACAAATCAAGGCATTCCCTCTTATGAAGTCTTGATTAAGGAGCTTTCTCGCAAACCAAATTGAGTCTCCTTTGCAATAACGATATTGAAAGGATTTGAATACGTGGCTTACAAACTGAATCAATGGCCTACAGGCACAATTGTCCAGCCATTTTGCTGGGGCAAACAGTGGACACAGCCTGGGTTATCTATAAGATATCCCAAACCACAGTCATACCAGAATAACACCAAAGAGCTTATGAAGAGATCCCCTATCCACGAGACTACAGAAAGAGACACAATACAAAGCTCTCTTATTGCTGTCCACGCACAGGAGACTTCTCCTGGAGAGATGACTCTTACAACCTTAGACACTCACCTAGGCATAACAACTTTGGGAAGGCCCGATCACACCATGACACATACTCAAATTAGTGTTACCCATCCAACGGCAGGTACAGACACCAGGATCCATGGACTATCCCCAGAACCCACTATGATGATGACTTCCCAGAAGAATCACACAGTCGAAACAAATCATGGAAAAACCCATGAAAAAACTACAACTATGACTACGGATACCACCCTGATTAAACATGGTAAGAATGTGTCATTAGTACATGTCAACGCTCAGTCCCTTCTTGCTCATTTTGAGGAAATAATAATGCAAACAAATGACTACAACATAGATATCATCTGTGTAAGTGAAACTTGGCTTCCTCCTACAACTGAAAATAAATATGTGAATATCCAAGAGTTTAAAATATTTTGCAATGACCATGGCCGAGGGGGTGGGGTCTGTATTTATGTTAGAAATTACGTTTGTGCATCAGAAATAACCACAGGTTTAGAGAAAACTGAAGAGCTCAATGATATATGGATCACTGTACAGTATCAGAAACTTCCATCTTTCATTGTAGGGCATGTTAACCGTCACCCAAGAGCAACTTCCAGTTCATTTAGTCATCTGCTATAAACATTAAGAAATATCTGTGTGCGCCATAAACCCGTATACATACATGGTGACTTTAATGAAGACTTGCTCTCAGCAGATAACAAAATGAGAAGGGTGATCAACACTGTGAAGTTAACACAAATAGTGACAAAACAGACCCGCATTACCCTTAGTTCTAGGACTCTGAGAGTTCTGATAATAACAAATAAAGTGGAAAGTATACCCTATTGGGATGTAGTTCCCTGCCCAATTGCAGACCACGAGCTCAACATTGCTATGCTAAACATAAACAAGCCCAAAAGGAAGCCTCTCTTAAAGACATTCTTGTGTCTAAAACATTGCTCCCTTGATATCTTTTGTAAAGCATTAATCAACAACACAAATGTACTTAAGAGTATAATAAACACAGATAACGTCGATTTGCAGGTTGAGATTTTAACAAAAGTCTTCCGTGAATGCTTAGATAGTTGTGCACACATTGTAACAAGAAAAATAACCTGCACCTCAGCTCCCTGGCTAACTAATGACATTACAGAGGCAATGCAAATCAGAAATCAAATACAAAAAGAGTTAAAAATGAATAGATATGATATTACTCTCCGTGAACGTTATAAAGTAGAAAAGAAAAGTGTCAGGTCTCTCATCAATGTAAGTAAAGAAGACTTTTACAAAAAACAATTTAATGACTCTAGACATGATGCAGAGGTAACATGGAAAGCGATAAGAAGCATGATACTAAATGGGAAGACTACCTCAGAAAGTTATGAAAATATTACGGAGTTGAAAGACAAAGCAGAAAACATTAATAACTATTTTGCTAACGTTGGGTAAAATCCATATGCGAAAACACAGGAAAACATCAACTCAGTGAACATGAGTAATTACATAAATGTCAATTCCTCCAATATAGACACAAGAGAGTACTTCAAGATAAATCCTGTCGATTGTGCTACCTTAATTCTTGCCATAAAGAGCCTAAGAAACTGGCTCTTATGGTCCAGATGATATGCCATTTCATTTCATCAAAGATGCTCTACCTATGATTGTATCTTATATTCTAGCTATAATGCACACTTCCATTGTTACTATGAGGTTTCTTGACTCTTGGAAAAAATCACATGTAATATCTCTGCCTAAAAAGGGGTACAGAAAAGATGTGTCAAACTATCGTCCCATATCCCTTCTACCCATTTTCTCTAAAATATTAGAAAAAATTGTTGCATGCCAACTTATGTCATATTAAGAGTCAAATAGAATATTAGCTATTAACCAACATGGTTTCAAACCGAAACTCTCGACGGAAACTATCTAATCGCAAACAGTCTATCTGTCTTAACAACATTATCTCTATGCCAAAATATGCATCATTTTGTGTTCCACAGGGATCAGTGCTTGGTCCTAACCTCTTCTCCATTTATGTAAATGATCTGTCTGAATTATTTGATTTAAAAGCAGTCAGAGATATAAGGGGAATCAACACAAGAATGAGTAGTGAGCTCTTTATTCAGAGAGCAAACACAGAAGGAGGTTCAAAGATGATCACTATTAAAGGCCCAACACTCTGGAACAATATCAAATCAAATCAAATCAAATCAAAACATTTATTTCCATTTTGTACAATGGTTATTCAACATTAATAGTAACTTATAAGTAGACATGTAATTAAACTAATAAATAAGAGGGTTAGACATATAGTTAAATTAAATGTAGCTTTCATAGAAAATAATAATGCTGTAATAAAAATGTTAACAATAATGTTAATAATAAAGTAGTAAGTATGCCACTAGATACAGGATCGTTATTATCGGCATCATTTCCATATTTGTTTCCTTACAATGAGAATAATTAGTTCTTAATGAGCAGCAACTAGTTGTCCAAATGAAAACTATATAGTTTGCCTTTGAAAGCTGTGAAGGAGGATGCATTTTTAAGGTGATCTGGAATATTATTCCAGAGTGTTGGCCCTTTGATAGTGATCATCTTTGAACCTGCTTCTGTGTTTGTTCTGTGAATAAAGAGCTCACTGCTCTGTCTTGTGCTGGTTCCCCTTATATCCCTGATTGTTTTTAAATCAAATAGCCAGCTGGATAATGATGGTCCAAAATTTTGAATACAAAAACATAAATAGCATAAGCGACCTTATTTTCTGCCGCAGCCATCCAAGTTTATTGAGAGCTGGTGTGATGTGGTCATATTTTCTTATTCCCCCCAGGGCAACTCAAGCTGCAAAATTAATAAGCTTCTGTATTCTGTTTATCTGAGTCTTAGTGGTAGCTCCCCAAACAGTTGTGCAGTAATTAATGTGAATTAGGGCTAGAGATTCAACAACAGTTATTCGAGTGGTAGTCTCAAAATTGTCTTTTATACGTGATAAGTACATTAATGTTCCTGTAACCTTTTTGCATACTTTATCTATGTGGGAATCAAACAACATGTGGTTATCAAAGTGAATTCCTAGGTTTTTTACTGTTTTGCTAGGTGTGATAATATTGTCGCAAAAATTAATTGTTGTGTTTTCTGGAATTTGTGATATGTGGAACCTTGAACCAATAAATATGCACTGTGTTTTACTTTCGTTAATTAACAGCCCAATTTCTTGGAAATAGGTTTTAATTTTTGACAGAGTGTTAGCTGCTCTTAAAGTTAGCTCTGGGAGATTATTAATATCACCACTAAGGAGTAGTTGAGTGTCATTTGCATATTGTACGACTAGACAGTCAGAAATGAAAGAAGATAGATCATTTACGTAAATGGAGAAGAGGATAGGACCAAGTACTGATCCCTGTGGAACACCAAATGATGCATTTTTTGGCACAGAGATAATGTTGTTAAGACATATGGACTGTTTACGATTAGATAGATACTCGCTAAACCAGCTTGGATCAATATTTAAGTTAATACATTTACTTAAAAGAATTTCATGGTTTACACTGTCGAAGGCTTTTAATAAGTCTAATAAAATTAGCAAAGATATTTTTTTCTTATCTATATTATTATATATACTATTCGTAAGTTTAAGAAGTGCAGTTTCCGTCGAGAGTTTTGGTATGAAACCATGTTGGCTAATCGTTAGTAGTCTATTTGATTCTAAATATGACATAAGTTGTCATGCAACAATTTTTTCTAATATTTTACAGAAAATGGGTAGCAGGGAAATGGGACGATAGTTTGTCACATCTTCTCTGTCCCCCTTTTTATGTAGAGGTATTACATGTGATTTTTTCCAAGAGTCAGGAAACTTTTTAGTAACAATGGAAGTGTTCATAATAGTTAGAATATAGGATGCAATCATGGGTAGAGCATCTTTGATGAACTGAAATGGTATACCATCTGAACCATAAGAGCCAGAGTTTCTTAGGCTCTTTATGGTAAGAATTAGGGTAGCACAATCTATAGGATTTATCTTGAAGTACTCTCTTGTGTTTTCATTGGAAGAATTGTCATTTAAGCAATTACTCATATTCACTGAGTTGATGTTTTCTTGAGTTTTTTCATATGTATTTTTGCCAACGTTAGCAAAATAGTTATTAAAGTTTTCTGCTTTGTCTTTCAACTCCGTAATATTTTCATAACTTTCTGAGGTACTCTTTTCATTTGGTATCATGCTTCTTATCACTTTCCATGTTGCTGATGTATCATGTCTAGTCATTAAATTGTTTTTTGTAAAAGTCCTTTTTACTTACACTGATGAGAGATCTAACACGTTTCTTTTCTGTTTTATAACGTTCTCGGAGAGTCATATCATATCTTTTCATTTTTAGCTCTTTTTGTATTTGATTTCTGATTCGCATTGCCTCTTTGATGTCATTAGTTAGCCAGGGGGCTGAGGGGCGGGTTATTTTTCTTGTTACAATGGGTGCACAACTATCTAAGAATTCAAAGAAGACTTTTGTTAAAATCTCAACCTGCAAATCGACGCTATCTGTGTATTTAATTCTATTAAGTGCATTTGTGTTGTTGATTAATGTTTCAAAAAAGATATCAGGGGAGTAAATTTTTAGACACCGGAATGTCTTGAGGAGAGGCTTCCTTTTGGGCTTGTTTATGTTTAGCATAGCAATGTTGAGCTCGTGGTCTGCAATTGGGCAGGGAACTACATCCCAATAGGGTATATTTTCCACTTTATTTGTTATTATCAGATCTATAAGAGTCCTAGAATTAGGGGTTATGCAGGTCGGTTTTGTCTCTATTTGTGTTAACTTCACAGTGTTGATCACCCTTTTCATTTTGTTATCTGCTGAGAGCAAGTCATCATTAAAATCACCAAGTATGTATATGGGTTTATGACGCACACAGATATTTCTGAATGTTTCTAGCAGATGATTGAATGAACTGGTAGGTGCTTTAGGGTGACGGTTAACACACCCTACAATGAAAGATGGAAGTTCCTGATACTGCACAGTGATCCATAAATTTTCGAGCTCCTCAGTTTTTTCTAAACCAGTGGTTATTTCTGATGCACTAAGATAATTTCTAACATAAATACAAACCCCACCCCCTCGGCCATGGTCATTGCGAAATATTTTAAACTCTGGGATATTCACATATTTATTTTCAGTTGTAGGAGGAAGCCAAGTTTCACTTACACAGAGGATGTCTATGTTGTAGTCTTTTGTTAGCATTATTATTTCCTCAAAATGAGCGAGCAGGGATTGAGCGTTCACATGTACTAATGTTACATTTTTACCATGTTTCATTGGGGTGGTATCCATAGTCATAGTTGTAGTTTCGACTGTGTGATTCTGCTGGGAATTCATCATTGTAGTGTGTTCTGGGGTTAGTCCATGGATCCTGGTGTCTGTACCTGCCGTTGGATGTGTAACGCTGGTTTGAGTACGTGCCGTGGTATGATCGGGCCTTCCCAAAGTTTGTATGCCTATGTGAGTGTCTAGGGTTGCAAGAGCCATCACTCCAGGAGAAGTCTCTTGTGCGTGGACAGCGATAAGAGAGGTTTGTATCGTGTCTCTTTCTGTAGTCTCGCGCATAGGGGATTGTGTCATTAGCTCTTTGCTGTTTATTTTGGTATGACTGTAGTTTGGGATATTTTGTAGAATACCCAGGTTGTGTCCATTGTTTGCCCCCACGAAATGGCTGGACAATTGTGCCTGTAGGCCATTGCTTCAGTTTGTAAGGCACATATTCAAATCCTTTCGATATCGTTATTGCGAAGGAAACCCAGATTGGTTTGCGAGAAAGCTCCTTAATCAAAACTTCTTCAAAAGGAATGCCTTGATTTGTCAATGTATTACGTATCTCTCTCTCAAAGGGGTTGCCAGGAATGCGAATATATATTTGAGCTGTAACCCTTGCACTTGCATTATTGGGCAACTGTGGCTGTGAGGGAGAGGACTTCGATGGAATGTTTAGAATAGAGACTGCTGCTATTTTGTCTTTTCTGTTTTCTTCATTATTTTGCAGCCTATTGCTGGGTTGGTTATTTGTGCTGGAAGGTGTAATTTGGTTGTCCTGGTTAGTGATAGTTGCTGTGTTGTTAGGAGTAGTGGAGATTGACTCTATATCTTCTTCGCTGTTTTGCAACTCTTTACCAGGTTGGTTGTTTGTGCTGGGAAGAATCTTGTTCTGGTTAGTGCCTGTTGTTGTATTGTTAGGAGTAGTGGGGAATGACGCTGTTGTTTCATCACTATTTTGTAACCTGTTACTGATTTGATTATTTATGCTAGATGGTGTATTCAGGTTGTCTTGATGACTATCACTTTTATCTGGATCTACCTCTTCTTCACTACCAGTGTCACATTCGTCTCTCAATGCAATGAAGGAATTGTGAGTAGAGACAGAAAACCTAGTTTGCAAAGCCTGAGGGTTGTTGATAGAAGGGACATCATCGTTGTTAGGTGACAGCACTGAACTGAGAGGTGGAGATGTTTCTGATAGGAGTTTCAGCCTAGAATTATCTCTTTTAAGTAGGACAATGTCAGATTCTAGCAAACTCACCTTGTGTTGTAAGGCTTTCACCTTTTCAGCATCTGCTTCCAAAATTTTCACCTTATCTGCAAGACTTTCTCTCATTCGATGTAGGTCTCCTAGGTCGTGTGTTTTTTTAGACTCTATGGATTTTACAACCGAAGTTTGAGGTTGAAAGAGTTTGTCAAGTTCACCGTTCATTGAGATATTCAGGACACTTGCCCTAAAAGTTATTATGTTTGTAATTATGTCTTTTTTAACTCGTTTTTTTATGATGTGTTTACCACTGTATTGGGGAAAGAGTTTCCCTACCTTCGAAAGCAAAAGTTGACTTGTTTTGTACAGAGTGACTTTTTTAATTTTTTCCAATTCCCTTCTGATGTCCTCACGTGAATATACAAATATTCTGTCCAGAGATGATATAAACACTTCGGGAAAATTATCAGTATTTACACATGGAAGGTCAGAAAGGTCAACATTTTCGGATGAGGACATTCTGGTGTGAATGGGAGGGGAACTGTGGTATGAGGGGGAACTGCAGGTTCACCTAAGAAAGGTCCTTTTTAGGTTGGTCGCGAGAGGTTGTGGTTGAAATCGGTAACACTGGGAGAGACACTCTCAACGGTTTCTGATATGTTATAAGATTATAATGAATTTTCTTTGTATCTTTTTAAACACTAAAGTTGTAATAATCACTCTGACTTAAATTTTAAGATTTATATTTCAGTATGCTTTCGTTAATTTTATAGCTGTGCATTTTTAAACTCTGTCACTTGATAAACGCAATATTATCGGGAGCTCAATGCATACACGTCCACTCTATAGGGATATAGAGCATCTTAAAAATTCGTCTTCCTTCGCAGCTTTCAAAGGCAAACTATATAGTTTTATTTTGGACAAATAGTTGCTGCTCCAACATTAAATAAACTAAATTATTTAATGCAAGTTCCCTTGACAGTAACCTCTCTATATGTAAACTGATATCGCCTTTTATGTTCTCTAAGTTAGAAACTAAATATTCTCATTGCAAGGAAAACATATATGGTGATGATGCCGATAATAATGATCCTGGATTGAGTGTTATTATTACTACTTAATTATTAATATTATTCTCAACATTTTTATTACAGTATTATTATTTTCTAGGAAAGCTACATTTAATTTAACTGTATGTATTACCCTATTACTTATTAGTTCAGTTACATGTCAACTTATAAGTTACACTTAATTATAGAAGAATAATCATTGTACAAAAATGGAAATAATGTTTACTCGTTTGTTTATTTGTTTGCTCTCTCTTTTTCTCTCTCTGCATGTGTATATCAATATATATATATATATATATATATATATATATATATATATATATATATATATATATATATATATATATATATATATATATATATATGCCCTGTGGTAGCGGGCACAGCATCAATGAATAGCACCAACGTATTAACTGCGTTTCGTAAGAGGTGAGTAAATGTGGATGGGGTGAGGGGACTAGGAATCACCCCCCTTTTATTAACCTCCTGTGAGACATCAAAGAAGAAAGGGAGTAGAGGGGAGAATAACTTCTCCCCAAACTCTAGCTTTGGGATGTCTAAATGTGTGTGGTTGTAGTACGATAGAGAGCAAAATATGTGAGATTGGATATATGTTTGGTAGGAGGAGGATGGATGTATTGGCATTGTGTGGGACGAAGATGAAAGGAAATGAAGAAGTGGCATTTGGTGAGGTGACAGTTAGGGTGTCTGAGGTTGAAAGGGGGAGAGCGAGAGAAGGTGTGGCATTATTGCTGAGTGAATGGATGGTAAATAAGGTAGTGCAAGGGAGAGAAGTGTCATCTAGGCTGATGTGGATGAGGGCTAGGATAGGTAGGGAATGTTGGGCTTTTGTTAGTGCGTATGGGCCAGGATGTGAGAGAAGTGAGGAAGAGCTAGATGAATTCTGGAATGAGTTAACTAGGTGTGTGGATGGTCTGAGTAGAAGGAACTATGTAGTTGTGTTGGGTGACTTGAATGCCAGAGTGGGTGATGGAGAGGTAGAAGGTGTTGTAGGAAAGTATGGGGTACCAGGTGGGAATGAGAGTGGCGAGAGACTGTTAGATATGTGTGTGGAGCAAGAGTTGGTGATAGGTAATAGTTTTTTTCAAGAAGAAGTTAATAAATAAGTATACATGGAAGAGAGTGGCAAATGGAAGAGTGAAAGAAAGAGCATTGATGGATTATGTGTTGGTAGCAATGAACATTATTGGTAGAGTGAAAGATGTGCATGCATTTAGGGGTGTGGCTGCTGGGATGTCTAATCATTTTTTGGTTGAAGCAAAAGTGGTAGTAGCAAAAGAGTGGGGAAATAGAGTGGGGAGATGTAGAAGGGTAATGGCGAAGGTGGTAGAGTTGAAAAAGCCAGAGAAGAGACAGGAATATCAGGACAGATTGAAAGTGGCATATGACAGGGTGAAGGAAAAAGAAGTTGGGGAGTTAGAGGAGGAATGGGGGTTGATGAAAGAATGTTTTGTGGGACATGCAAGTGATGTGTGTGGATGGAGGTTTGTTGGAGGTGGCATGAGGAGGGGCAGCGAGTGGTGGAATGAAGGGGTGAAAATGAAGGTGGAAGAGAAAACGAGGACCTTTGAGGAATGGCTACAGTGTAAGAGTTGGGAGAAGTATGAAAGATATAGAGAGAAAAATGTGGAAACCAAGCGGAAAGTAGAGGAAGAGAAGAGGTTGGCAAATGTTAGGTGGGAACAGGATTTTAATAGGTCATATGAGGAAATTAAAAAGAAGTTTTGGAAAGAAGTGAAGAGAGTAAGGAAGGGTAGATCGAGGATGGAAGAGACAGTGAAAGATGTGTATGGACAGATGTTAAGAGGGAACGATGCAAGGAAAAAATGGGCAGAATATTTTGAGCGCTTGCTGAATGTTGAGGAAGATAGAGAGGCAGCTATAGTGGCAGTGGGAGGTGTTCAAGTGCCAGTAATGGGGGATGAAAATGAGAGAGAGATTACAAGAAAGGAGGTGAAAACGGCACTGCATGAAGTGAAAGCAGGTAAAGCACCTGGAATGGATGGTCTGAGAGCGGAGATGTTGAAAGAAGGGGGTGTGACTGCATTGGAATGGTTAGTGAGAGTGTTGAATATATGCTTTATGTTGTCAATGGTGCCAGTGGAATGGGTGATTGCTTGTATAGTGCCCCTATACAAAGGTAAGGGAGATGTGTATGAAGGCAGTAATTTTAGGTGTATAAGTTTTTTGAGTGTGGTAGGAAAAGTGTATGGTAGGATACTGGTTAATTGGATTAGTGATAAGACATAAAATGTGATTGCAGAAGTGCAGAGTGGTTTTAGGAGAGGCAGATGTTGCATAGATCAGATTTTCATAGTTAGGCAGTTATGTGAGAAATATTTAGCAAAGGGTAAGGATGTGTATTTTGCATTTTTGGATATGGAGAAATCGTATGATAGAGTTGATAGAGAGGCTATGTGGAATGTTTTGAGATTATATGGAATTAATGGTAAATTACTGCATGCAGTGAAGAGTTTGTATGAGGGCAGTAGAGCTTGGGTTAGGGTAGGGAATGAAGTGAGTGAGTGGTTTCCAGCGAGTGTGGGACTGAGACAGGGATGTGTGTTGTCGCCATGGCTGTTCAATTTGTATATTGATGGAGTCGTAAGAGAGGTGAATGAGCGAGTGCGTGGTCGAGGTTTGAGAATGGTAAATGGGGATGATACCGAGTGGGAGCTGAATCAGTTGCTGTTTGCAGATGATATTGTGGTGGTGGCAGATTCAGAGGAGAAGCTGTCTCAGTTATTGTCAGAATTTGGAATGGTGTGTGAGAGAAGGAAGTTGCTAATGAATGTGGGAAAGAGTAAGGTTATGAGGTGTACAAGAAATGAGGATGGTGCGGGATTGAATGTTATGTCGAATGGAGAGACACTTGAGGAAGTTGATCAGTTTAATTATTAGTCTCGGTTATAGCTGCAAATGGTGGAGTGGAAGCAGATGTGTGTCACAGAGTGAATGAAGGATGTAAAGTGTTGGGTGCATTGAAAGGAGTGATGAAGAACAGAGGGTTGGAAATGAATGTTAATAAAGTTTTGTATGAGAAAGTGGTTGTGCCAACTGTGATGTATGGATCAGAGTTATGGGGTATGAAAGTAAGTGAGAAACGAAAACTAAATGTGCTTGAGATGAAATGCCTGAGGAGAATGATTGCTGTATCTCGGTTGGATAGGGTTAGGAATGAGGTGGTGAGAACAAGAACGGGTGTGAGAGAGGAATTGCAGCCAGAGAAGATATGAAGGTTCTGAGATGGTTTGGCCATGTGGAAAGGATGGATGATGAAAAACTGCTGAAAAAGGTGATGAATGCGAGAGTTGATGGGAGAAATGCTAGAGGGAGGCCTAGGTTTAGGTGGATGGATGGAGTAAGGAGAGCCCTGAATGATAGGAGGATGGATGTGAGGGAAGCAAGCGAGCGTGCAAGGAATATGAATGAGTGGCAAGCGATTGTGATGCAGCTCTGATGGGCATCTGCTGTTACCACGGGGCTGCATCTTACAGAGATAGCCCTGTGGTAGGGGCAGTAGGAGGAGCTGGCAGTTGTGAAGTGACACATGTTGCGGAAGAGCCGGGAGGATTGGCTGTGGCACTCCAGCAGTGCCAT
>JAXCGZ010019865.1:0-17500 GCA_037179515.1 Halocaridina rubra
AATGATGATTATGATCTTTTCTTATCGTAATCCTCTTTGTACTCGTGGAAGAAGTGTAAAAAAAAATAAAATAATAATAAAAAAAATCTTTAAGGTGTTCCTACTTCGCGAAAATTCACCTATCGCGACCAGTCCCGAAACCGAACCCTCGCGATAAACGAGGGATTACTGTATATCCTAAAATGTACCATACATTTGAAAATAAAAACATCTGCTTTATCTGGCAACACTGGCCACCATGCACGTCCAAGTGTATGTCTGTTGCCTACCGCATAATAGAATGCAATAATTTGTTTACTGTACAGTAAATCTGTATCTTTTATACTGTACACTATTTGCATGTTAATATAAATAAGTACAGGTCTTTCTGCTTTGTTATGCACTTATGAAATACGTTTTACATATCTTATATCTTTGGCATAGTGTGTCTATTTAAGGTTGTGGAATGTATCTATGCCCTTTATTATTGTTTCCTATGGAAAATTACTCGTTTTTACGTGCGATTTTCTATTTACCCGTCACGTCTTAGAACCTATCTAGGCGTTATACTGAGAACTAGGTGTATATCTATATGCTTTTTATGTCAGGTTTAATCTTTTATATTGTTTATCAGAGTGGTGACCATGCATCAGTTTATCCTCACAAGTTCATATCCCTACACACACTGTACCAATCGAGAGTGGATGTATACTTGGGCTTTATTCTATATTCTATATGGAAATCGTAAGACTGTTACTATTCATATATTGCTACAAGAGGATTAGAACTTTTTCGCCAGTTTAAGGATTCTGTGTCCCAATGTGTCACTTAGGAAGAGGAGTTTATTTTGACATGTATGGTAAAGGAGGAAAAATATGTTGCACTTCCTCTTTGTATGATTTCTAGATAAGAATATTGAAGATGCTGCATTTTTCCTATATCTTGCTCAAATAGAGTCTTAGGTGACATGTAGTTTTCCATCAGCGAATAGTTGCGTATAAATTGAGCAATTTACATGCATATTTTGAACAGAGATTATTTTTGCATGACTATTTAGAAGTAACATGGTTTTAGCATATATGCATTTATGAGCTCTTATATCTTAGGTATTGGAGTTTTACACAAATACACTATTCCCTCTCTTTGAGAGGGAATAGAGTATAGGATATGTAAAGCTCCAATATCTAAAAAGCAGATGCTTTGAAATGTTTAGAGACTACATAATTATCTGGCACCCCAGATAAATGAAGTGTGTAGAAACCACGTACTTATTTGACACCCCAGAGAATTATGAAAGGCTCTACATATTGCATAGCTCTAACCTTTTGTATGGTGAAGGCTTACATATAAAATCTATATTGCCTCTCAGAGAGAGGGGATAATGTATGTATATAAGTCTGTCTCCTATATGTAAAGGACAAGAGCTTTGAAGGTTGTAGAAAATGCACATTTATCTAGGTTGCCTGACAAGTATTTAGTCTCTACACACTTTATAGCTCCTGGCTTCCATGTTGAAGCCTTACATATGTAATCTAGCATTCAGTCTGAGAAAGGAAATAAAGTATTTATGTAATGCTCAACATGTAAGAAAGAAGTGCTATGAAGTGTGTAGACACTACGTATTTATCTGGGGTAGAACTGTATTTGAACCGGGTACTCTTTTGCTTTCATGTCAAATAAATAAACTTAAATTTTATTTCATGCTTTATATACCACCATTATTCCAAAATAATTTTCATCTTGTAGTCATGCCCCCAGAGTAGGCGTGAGATGGGGAGCAACAAGGGAGTGACTGCTGCTGGACTAAGTGTCCTCTCCCTCTAGGAAAGCAAACCTGGCACATAGTAAGAAGAGTGCATGTGGTCTTTTCTTGCACCCAAAATGATTATTGAGTAAAATACTAAAACTGAAATATCATTCAGGCCTTTCAAAAATATAAAAGTACTATTGCAGCTATAAAGCAAATCTAAGCAAAAGGGTGTAAACTGTCTGTATGTCGAGCTAGGCAAATTATTTATAAAGATTGCTCAAACTAATTAAGTTTTTGTTTATTAAAAGTAAGAATTTTTTCATAAGTCTTAGACAAGCACATGAAAGAGAAGGAATCTCAGAGTGAAAAGTTCTTACAAGCTGTTTGCACAAAGTCAAAACTGGTATGAGAGGGTGATGGTAAAATATTTCCATCCCTTTGTTGTGATGTAGTACATGAATGTGCTTTATCAACTCTTCCAATGCCATGGTCTGTGTTATTAGCTGTATTCTTTAAAAAATATCTTCAGGGGATTCCTGTATTATATGAGGCATAATCTTAAGCAACTTGAAAAAGTTTTAACGACATTCGCATGTAGTAAGAGGCGCAGTATACTTGTTTTACATAGCTAACACAATAGCTAATTTTTCCCCTTTGTTATAATAATACTGACGTATATCCAAGCTGAGTTTGGTAGTAAAATGTACCACCCCATTACATATTTTTACTTTTACTTGAAAAAAAAAAATTAAAGTATCTGTGAATTTAGTCTTCTGGACCTTTGAGTATGCACTGCATATGAACTTGATATTAATGAAATGTTATTTGAAAATAATAAATTGTTACCAAATGTGTTGCCACAGAGGAAAGAAAAGAGATATGAAGTTGGGCTGGGGAAAAACGGTGTAATAGAACAAGATATCTTAAGTAAGAGATAGGAAATGCTATATATGAAACAATTATGATATCTTTGGTAATAATACTGTCTAAAAAATAACAATTCATACCACTCAGTTAATAATGTCCTCTTTCAATATGAGGGTAGTCATAGGCAGGCATCAGACGCAGTCTGGAATGCCACTTCCTACTCAAAAGGAGGAATTTGATTCATCATTGTGGGTTTTGGTATTTTTTTTAATATTCAGTTACATATATGACAATATATCTAATATGATATAAAAGAGAAGTTGAATACACGCCAGTAATTCCAAAATGCATAAAAAATATTATGCATATAAATTCTGTTCAGGAAGTATCAATACTTGCATAAGCAACCCTGCTAATCGTATATCAGTTAGGAGCAGCAAATGTCTGTTCAGCCTTTGTACTAACCTCTGGCTAGTACAGTGGTAACGCACTGGCTTTGTATTCATGAGGTTGGCAGATCAAGCCTCGTCCAGGCAAGAGAGTTTAAGCTGTTTACTGGGAGGTTACTGCTGTGGCTGTGCACCACAGTAGGGGGTTGGGGCTTGCCCTGGCTGACGTTCTGAGGAGCAACTCAGATGGATATTGGAACTGAAACCTGGCAACCTTTACTCTTTACCTTTAATTTAACTGAGAAGCAAATATCGATTACTAAGCATCACTGTTTTATTTACAATTAACCTTTATAGGCCAAAGTCACTGTTTCTTGAAGAACTACCTTACAAATGGCTCAACAATCCCCCAGAGGGCAGTACCTATGATCAATCCCCATGTTCTACTCTCCTCTCACAATGAAGTTTTCCCAAATGCTAGGGCCAATTGAAAAGTCGAGGACTGTATTTCGTAGGTAGAACAATCCTGACAGCTCAGACACATGGATAAGAATATGTTCAGAAATATTTATGTAACTTATGCGAGCCCAAAGCTTGCATATGCGGATTCCATTTTGGAATCCACACTTGAAAAAGCACACAATTAAGCTGGAAAAAGTTAAAAGACATGCATGAAACTGATGACAGATTTACGCAATCTCAGTTATGAGGAGAGACTGAGAAAATTAGACTTACCAACACTCGAAGCTAGATGAATGAGGGGGGATATGGTGACGGTTTTTAAATTCCTTCATGGTTTTGAAAGAGTAGATAGGGATCAATATTTTGATATGACTGGCTCTAGAAGTAGAGGTCATATGTTTGAAGCTCCAAAAGAAAACTTTAGTGCTACTTCAGCTTGCAGTCTATCTCACTATCTGTAGCCTGTTGTACCCTAATCTGACCTAACAAGGTTAGGATGGATTAGTTTGGTTAGGTCAAGATGCTATTGTTCCCTGACCTGACCTATCCAAACTAATCTAACCTAATCTTGTTAGGTTAGATTCAAGTACAACAGACTTCAAATCGTAAGGTAAACTGCACGCTAAAGTAGCACCAACTGTTCTTTGTAAGGAAGTACTTTTTTTTTAGTGTAAAAATAGTTGATAACTGGAATCTGACTGATAAGTGGGAGGTAGTTAATGCTTGCAGCTTTAAGAACAAGTACTATAAGTATCATTGAGTGTAAAAATGGAACTGACCAGATGTGGACTTATGAGAATAGGGTATTCCCTGCAAGCACAACTAGGTATTTTCATCCTCTTGGATTTTTTTTTACAAATATCCTGTGGTTGTTGTTGGCGCAATTTTTTTTTTCAATTTCCATTAGCCTACTGGCAACTTAAATCAGTTCTTTCTACACTTTCAGTTTGGTATCGGTCTTTAAGTGCCCCTTTAATGTGTGAATACATGCCGAATGCAATCTACTTTAGCAAGGTTCTACTAAAGTATGTGATTTACACGTTTATATAGTAATCTATGTTAGTATTTAGGAAAAAAACTATATACACCTAGCCTTACACTTCTCAGATTTACCTTGCCTAAACTATCTAGTATCTAGATTACCATGGTTCTTCTAAAGTATGTGATCTACAAGTTCAGAAAGTAATTGAAGTTTACATTTTTTAAAAAGTAGATATACCAAACCTAATCTTACCTGAAATAGCCTAAAATTTCTTTGTAATATTACTCCTCATGCTGACTTATAAATGAGGGGCTATGAACCTGGGCTGACTTGTATGCAACAGTTAACAAAAACTTCCTATCGATGGGATAAATTTTTTTTTTAACCCCAAACGATTAGAAATAGCATTAATAAAATACCTTCATAATTTAACCAAAAACGCTCTCTCATGTTAAACCATATTAAGGAGTTATAAATTGCTTCCTGCTATATTTAATCCACCATACTGACGATTTTTTTAATTCTTAAAGTCAAGGTCACACTTACAATCGCTCATGTAGATCATACACTAAAAATAAAAATAATGTTTGTAGATCACAGTCTAAAGCAGTATGAATATTTTTGCTTATAAAGCTTTCATTACATGAATACCAAAACCAGTTTACCTTACCTTGATTCTCATCACTTTTGTTTTCATACTAACTGCAGTCATCTGCCAAATGATCATGAAAAGTTATATTTAGTAAAGAAGTCAAGTGACTTCAGTCATGGAAATGTTCAACAGGAAACAATGACAATAATACAGTTATTTAGTACATAGAAAAGAAAAATTTTTGCGATTCAAGAGACGAGTGACTATTATATATTTTAGGTGTTTTGTTTTGACAATATAGTAATGACTTCAATATTAATATCAGTCATAAATTAGTAGAATGTTTTTGTTTAAGCAACACTTAAAAGTCGCATTGGCAAGATATATAGAACTATACAAAGTTCAACATTATATATATATATATATATATATATATATATATATATATATATATATATATATATATATATATATATATATATATATATATATATATATATATATATATATATATAGAGAGAGAGAGAGAGAGAGAGAGAGAGAGAGAGAGAGAGAGAGAGAGAGAGAGAGAGAGAGAGAGCGAGAGCGAGAGCGAGAGAGAGAGAGAGAGAGAGAGAGAGAGAGAGAGAGAGAGAGAGAGAGAGAGAGAGTATTTTTTCCAAAAAAGTTATATTCTAAGTTGTTTATCTGAATATACAGTTATTTGTAAATGTAAAAATTATTTACAAACGTACAGTGTACAAAAAGGATTTTGAAGTATAGAGTGTCTCTTGTTCATCATCTCCCTAATGCTGCTAGAGCCTGCATTGTGGGTATGCCCACACTGTAGAGTAAAAATGAAAGATAAGTGTGATTCTAATACATTCAAGGAGAGTATAAACTGCCATTCATGAACAGACATTATTATTTTATAGGAAATGTGTGTACCTCGTAAGGAACACATTATACAAACTGTACACAATGATCCATCCACCTTCTTCTTTCATAGTTGATGCAGTGAGGTCAATTATGGCACCCAGTGACTGTTATCAGAGTGAAGAGGTACATGTTACATGAAATTGGTATATACAGGGACTAAATGAGGAGTTGCCCTCAGGGTCGTCAGCATATTTTCCTCATAGCTATTTATACATTTTACAACCTTAACAATAAATCGTATCCATCTGACAAAACAAAGTAGACACTTGCTAAGTTTGTGATACACTCTCCAATAACGATCCGGCAAAGTTGTGAAATGACTAGAGGATATAAAATTTAACTGGTAACTCTGAGAGAAGCCTCTTTCCAGCACTGCATCTGTATTTACAAAAATTTTTGGTACTCTTTTAAATGCATTTTCTAAATTATATTAAACATACGGAATTATGATGTAAAGAAACAGTATTAATTCACGGATATTATCAAGACGAGTACAGTACTTTCCCTAGAAAATTCTCTGTTGAAAAGAGGAGGAGCTATTTCGAGATAAAATTCTAAAAACAATTTTTATATATCATTTATCATTTTAGTAACCAATTACAAACTTTGCTACAACACCAAAGATTCTGGTGATAATTAGTGAGGCAAAGTAGTACACTACCGCATAGGTATATAATACCTAATAACAAGGTGAAGAAAATAAAATATATAGAAAGCTTGTAATTGCCACTTTGGCCCGCAGGTGGGGTAAAACACTTTGCTCTTTCATATATATATATATATATATATATATATATATATATATATATATATATATATATATATATATATATATATATATATATATATATATATATATATATATATATATATATATATATATATATATATATATATATATATATATATATATATATATATATATATATGTATATATATATATATATATATATATATATATATATATATAATATATATATATATATATATATATATATATATATATATATATATATATATATATATATATATATATATATATATATATATATATATATATATATATATATATATAATATTAACTGATGTGTTGTTATTAGCTTAATTAACATAAACTATAAAACTTGTGGTTAAAACAATGACGTGCACAAAAATAATTTGTCATGATTACCCTGCAGTGTTACGTTGGTCATGGTATTAAAAATAGTTTTTTTTGTTAATATCACAAAAGGTTGTGCAAACAGCCAGTAAAAAAGAAAAGAAGTTATTTCTTTACTACAGGATGTAAAATATGCCACATGAATGCAACAAATGTTTTGTAATCTGTAGTCCTATAATGAAACCTCTGCATAATTTCCTTATGAACAACATAGTCAAATTATTTAGATCTTCGATATAATATATCAATATTTTGTGTATAAATAAAGGCATAATATCTTCATAAACAGTAAAATAATAAAAGTAATTTTTTTTCTTATCTTGATGCCTTCTCCTGAATGATCAAATTGGGTAATAAGGTTCTCTGTTGCCATTCAACAAGAAAAATGAAAAAAATCTAAAAAATATCCCCTACTTCTCTAATTTCTTTAGTTGCCTCAAACTGATTTACACACTATACTTCAATCATAAATTTTTATTATAAAGCGTATCATGAATATCCTACCAATACGGACACTCCCCAACTTACGAATGAGTTAGGTTCCAGAGGTCCATTCGAAAGTAGAATTGTTCGAAAGTTTTGTTTAGGTAAAAAAAGGACTGTACAGTACATACATATGCAGTACTGTACATTACTTAGGCTACAGACACTTAACTACTACATAAAACATAAGGTATACAGTATTAATGAATTTTAACATGTTCATAAGTTGATATTTTGTATGTACAGTTCTGTATATATGTTGGTAAAGCACCAGAGATGACTGCAATTATTGCGCAAGGTGCCCTTTGTTTCAGATATCCCCACTGAAGAGAGTGATAGAGATATGCTTCCCCCAATGAGTTAATAACTCTCTTCTCCTGAAATGCCTTCAGCAAAGAAGTACTTTTTGCCTTGGAATAGGAGCTAAAGACACTTTATCAGAAGAGTCTTCAGCAAAGATTTTGTGCTTGGTGTGCCACACTGATGCTTCATTAACATATTAAATATCCAGAGATATCTCCACTACCATTTAATTTTTATCAAACCTTGGAAAAGGACAGAGACATAGCAAGTACAGAACAATCTTTGCTAAAGACACTTTTCTCGAAAAAAAAAATGCTTTGACCTCTGTAGATGTGGAGCTTCCTGTCTGTCTTTTTTCATGAGATTTGTTTTCATAAAGGAATGTTCCATAACCTGATGATGAAGGTTGACATTTGAAAGCTCATATTCCAAGGCAAAATGTACTTCATTGTTGAAGACATTTTTGGAGAAGAGAGCTATTAATGCTCTAGAAGAAGAATCTATCATTCTCTTCAACGGGGATATCTGGAACAATGGGTCCTGTAACCTTGTGTAATAATTGCAGTCATCTTAGATGCTTTTTCACTACTACATAAATTATATATTATACAGTATTAATGAATTGTAATACAGAAATAATAATGTAATAATACAGTACAGTACAGTACAGTAATACATACATTAATAGTTGGATGATAATGGCTAGGTTTTTGTTTGTACAGTGGTGCCCCCAACCCATGAACTTAATCCGTTCCAAAAAAGTGTACTTGGGTTGGAAAGCATGTAAATCCAATTAATCCGTTCCAGGTTACCACAAATATTTATTTTAAAATTTTTTAAGTCATGAAAAACAATAGATATAATATAGGTTATAAGCAATATACTCTGTAAAAGGAAAACAGCATAGCATACATAATTAAGGAAAATTAAAATTAAGAATAGAAATACAGTACTGTATTTACCTTTGTGGATGATTGTTGCTGGCATACATGGATGGTGGTAGAGGAGGAGTCAGAGGGGGATTAATTTTTGGAAGGAGAGTCCCCTTCCATAAAAACGTTAGGGAACTCTTCTGATACAGGCTGTATTTCTGGTGTATTCTCTCTTTTCTCTTTTGGAAGCTGCTTCCCTGCATACTGGGACAAGGAAATGATCCTGAGAAATTGGTCTATTTCTTTTTTGGTAAACTTTTCTAAAAATATTCATCGCATTGTCATTTACCATATTCACTACGCTATTGCCCACTATTTTATATGGGTGATGATTCTCAATAAAAGCCTGCACATCATTCCACTTACTAAAAATTTCTTTCAGTTCTTCACTGGACACCTTTACCCTCTCATCCCCTTCCTCTGGTGACTGCTGTTATAGGAGAATCTTCACCTGTTCACTTTGCAACTCAATTAATTCATCTGTGGTAAGTTCTTCTCTGTGGTACTCCACTAGCTCCTCCACATTCTCCTCACTGACCTCCAAGCCCAAACTTTTGCCCGTGGCTACAATTTCATTCACAATTTTGATAGCTAACTCCTGCGTGAAGCCCTCAAAATCTCTATCAATAACACAAGGCCAAAGTTTCCTCCAGGCAGAGTTCAATGTATGATATGAGACCTCCTTCCATGCTTTTTCAGTGAGGCCAATGCAGTGGAGGATATTAAGTGGCCTTTCCAGAAATCACAAAGGGTCAAATCCGTGTCATTGTTGATCTGGAAACACCTGGCAAAAAGACCATATACAACTTTTTAAAATTAGTAATTACCTGCTGGTCCATGGGCTGGAGGATAGGAGTGGTGTTGGGAGGCAAAAATTTTACTCTAATGAAGTCGTGATGTATAGCGAGATCTTCTTTCACACCTGGAGGATGGGCAGGAGCATTATGAGGAGACACTCAATAGGCAAATAATTTTCCTCAAGATAATTCTTGACTGCTGGCACAAGCACTTCAATTAATCACTCTATGAATAAAATCCACATCACCCAAGCCTTTGGATTTGACATCCACATTACTGGGAGGCTAGCCTTCAATACGTTATTGCGTTTAAAAACACACGGATTTTCAGAGTGGTAAACTGAAAGTGGCTTGATCTTACAGTCCCCACTAGCATTAGCGCACAATAAAAGGGTCAGCCTGTCTTTCATTGGTTTGTGGCCAGGCAGTGATTTCTCTTCTTGGGTTATATAGATTCTTTTGGGCATTTTCTTCCAAAAGAGTCCCATTTCATTACGATTAGACACTTGTGGGATATAACCTTCACTCTCGATATATTTAGAGAATTCCTTTGCGTAGTAATCCGCTGCGTTTTGGTCGGAACTAGTTGCCTCTCCGTGTCTAATGACGCTATGAATCCCAGTTCATTTACGAAAATGTTCAAACCAGCTTCTACTGGCTTTATATTCCTTACCACTAGAAGTCGGAGAGTTCGCTACTAAATCTTGGTGGATTTGCAAAGCCTTAGCGCATATCATGGCCTTGCTAATACTATCGCCAACCAACTATTTTTCATTCATTCACAACAATAATAATTTTTCTACCTCTTCTATCACCTGTGACCTTTTTGTTAATATATTTACTCCCTTAGCCACATCAGCCACCTTTAAGAGCACTTTATTCTTCTGCACCAATGCAGAACTGAGAGCAACTGAGAGCGGCCGAGTGGAACCCATGTGGCGGCCAAGACCGGCTGAATGGGACACACGGTGGCTTGGCCAACACATTTTTGTTCTTGGGTTGGGGTCAAATTTTGTTCAAAATTTTGTTCGTAGGTACAGGCGTTTGTGGGTTGGGTTCACCACTGTATATTGAATGTGAATTTTCATAACTCGGTTGTTCATAAGTAAGGGAGTGTCTGTATAATAAAATGAACAGTCCAGCATATATAGCAAGTGAAAAAAATATTCTTCCCATTTTTTGTGTTCTTTGTTTGCAGCAATATTTTCAGAGTTGAAGGGATTCCATATCTGATACAGTACTGTCTGTGTTTTCTTCTCGCAGTTCAAAATACAGAGGCTACAAGCAAAATAAGAAAAAAATTAATAAATAAACAAGCTAAAGCCCAAAATCATGACATTTTCCATATCCAGACCTCGGGTTTCCTGTGCTTTCTATAAAGACAGTCACAAGATATATCAGGCGTCATAAAGTCTGTTATATTTTCAAATTAAAATTTTCCCTACTAGAAGTTTCCATAATTTCATTAGAGCAGGATTCATTAATCTGAAAGTCCGCCCTAAAACTTATAAATTCTACCAAAGAAAACAACAATTGATAATTGAAAAAAGATGATGCCATTCGTGTTTATCCTTACGTTTGAGGGAGATTGACTAGGCATACATATTCCTTATATAAAAAGAGGAGAAGTGAATGAAGGCCTGATAATACAAGTTAATAAGGTCAGGGGATAATGAAGAAGCAGAATTCCGTTTTCTTCAGTTGTTAGTACCTTGCTGGCTTACCAGTATATGGTGTCTAAAAAACAGAAAAGATATGAGATCAAGAAAGATTTTACCACTTTCACTTTATCATTGTAACTGTGGTATTTTATCATAGTAACTGTGGTAATGTATTGTTGTTGTATAAGAATATATATATATATATATATATATATATATATATATATATATATATATATATATATATATATATATATATATATATATATATATATATATATATATATATATATATATATATATATATATATATATATATATATATATATATATATATATATATATATATATATTTTTAGCTGATATGCAGTAATTCCTTATTCAACAATATTTATTGGACAACCTTAACTGTTGCTGATTCGCCTCCTCAAAAAAGAAAATAAATAGGCAACTTGAGTTTTCAAGTTAAGACAGTTTTACTAATTTTTCTCTCACCATGAAAAAAAGACTGAATTTTGCACTGTAATAGGTGACAGTCATACCAGAGGCTCCACTTCCTTTAAATTGAGCCAGAAAGAGTTCAGTGTCTATAGTGTATAACAAGTTACTCTTTAGGAGCAATCTATATTGTGTTCAATCTTTAAATAAAATCTTAAAGAAGCCAGATTTTCCGTAATGAAATCCAAGATGAGATGAATTCCTCAAAAGTTATTTTCATGGGCAAAGGCACTGTCATGCAATAGTCTAAATATTAGAGAAGTAAACCTGGTTACATGGGAAAAGAATATGGTAACATAAAATACAGAAAATTTAGATGCAATACATATGCTATATAATGTTTGTGCTTCTTAAGAATATGCTAAACAACAAAGCTCTGTGCAAATTACAAGGTTATAGTTTTTAATTACTGAAAAAATCCTTGTGCTAACTATACATAATAGTAAAATATACACCTGGTTTACTATAACAGTTTTCTGGAATTACTGTGATATTTGTAGAGGCATGATGAAACCAAGAGGAATTTATTGATAATGGTAAAAATATTAATCACAATGATTAATAAGGTGCTATCTCTAACTTCAAAGTTAGCCTTTTCATAATCCAAAGAACTACTTGAACTGTTTCCAGGAAATTAGATGACAAAGCATTGAAGAGTGCTACATAATCAGTCAGTTTAAATAAAACCCCAAAAATATACGTGAGGTAAAAGGAAGATAAAAATAATTTTACATAGACCATTTTATTCTTAGAAATGATTAAGTGTATATGACAAGCATTCTCAAATACTATAAAGGAATTATGGATAAAAACAGCCAATACACTTTAAGATATGGCTTGCATGAAGTGATGTACAGTGTGGTTACTGGAGGTTTAATTAACTCTTATATGGAATGCTTGTCCTAGAATGTTTACTGACCATTCAGATATATGTAGTTGCAGATCTAAATCACCTTCAACTTTCATTTATGTAAAAATAACATCAAGCTATTGAACCACAGCTGGTTCCTGTACTTCTCTGTTTCTACATGTATTGTCATGTCCCTTGCTTACTAAAAATTTTATATGCAGTACTATGAGTGTATATTTACACCTTAGCTGCTAAATATGACCTTCATGTGATAGACAATGTAGACTCATTCAATCCTTGGAAATGTACATCATCCATTGTATTAGAGATATGTGGTCTATTATGTCATATATGCTTTAAATAAATACATCTGATCGACTAAGAAAATATGGTATGCTTACGATGGTGTTACAATACAAATTCAGTCACAAAGTATTGAAGTATGGTACTCCCATGTCACATTTCTCCTACAACTAATACAGTTAAAATGAATATAAACTTTCATGACTATTTGACAGGAACAATTACATGGTCACTCTACACCACCATAACATTCAGCTCATAAATTCTTAAAGCTATGACCAAAGTCCATGAACAATGTATCTTCAGTGAAGAAATGAAAAAATATATATAATACAGATACCACAGCTGACACATGTCAGTCATCATTAGTAAGAAATTAAAACTGAAAAAATACATTAACATCACTGTTATACAAATACATTCTATAGGGTAATCATATATATTGGTCCACTATGACCAATGTCAGCTGCTACACACTTTGGATATTTTGGGTGCCATATTATTGGTCAATATACACAATGCCACTGCCATCAAGACCTGAAATATATTTATAGTTTTTATTACACAGGATGAAGCCACAATTCACGACCTAATTAATTATTTTATGGACGTTTTCTATCCCTTAAACTGCTAGTCCTCTATATCTCCTATTCAGACACAAATCTGTGACTGAGAAATCAAAATTTTTAACAAATGATTCAGTTGAAAATAAAATGTGCAAGGTACACTGTACGAAGTATTCAGCTTTCCTAGTAATACAAAGGCAGGAAAACAGTTACAATTAGCTTACACAGCAAATAAAATGTATAAAGGTACTGAATGTAGTAAAAGATCTCCAAGATAACTCAACCATGTAGAATGAGGAGAATCAAACTTGCTACAGGTATAGAATTTCATTCTATTGACATCAAGGTCTAAGTATGACCTTGAAGGAAAAGAAAGTAATTTATTGTTTCTGTCGTTATTAAGTATTGTAACTATGGGATCAGTCATTCTTATCAGGGCTTTCGGCATGAATAACTGATACTGCTGACTAGCATAAATTCTAATATGCATATAAGCAGAAAGTAGTCACTACTCCTAATTCACACAATAAATACAGGTGTACACAGCCAATTGAGTCAGTTGGTGAAGAGGAAGCTCCAGACTGTACGAGCAAACATGGGAGGCAAGTCCAGTAGCACCTCTTTTGTATTCGTAATGACAAAATAAAATACTCATTGTCTAGCCTTATAAAAATGAATGCCAGACTCCTACTTCCATTTCCACAGACCAGTGGTCTCTCTAAAGGAAGATAGAATTATATACGTAGCCCCTTAATAAATATTTCTTGGAGGGTGGGAATATGTGGCGTTATAATATTTGCTTTCAGTCCATTAAGTTACTTGAAGAAGCTGTCTTCTGTGACACAGAAGTTAACTTAAGATCCCGAGGGCTGGTCTTGACCCCCTTCAGCTCCTCCGCTGCTTCCTCCAGAAGCACCACCACCCACTGCTCCACTTGCTCCACCAGTGTCTGCAAAGGAAGTGTATTGATTTATTGTTATTATTATTATTACTATTATTATTATTATTATTATTGACATTGGGGTAGTATTCAGAAAACGTGAAAATACCAGAAATGTCTGGATATATTGAAGAACTATTTACTTACATAGTGTTACAATTTGGTAATTTTTACTTATAATCACACTGCCATTATCAAGTTTAAAACAAAATAGAAAGCACCTAATATATAAACAATGTAAATAAGTTAAAATGTAACTTTCTTAGCTTCTTTATATTGCTTAAAATTGAAAAGGATTGTTACTTTATAAAGCCCTTTCTCCTATGTATATTCACGTAATAATTTTTTTTTTCTTTTTGCGATTAGAACCCAAAATATCCAAAGAAGTCCCTACGAGTCCACCATGACTCTTCCACTCCTGGTTGGATATCTACTACAATCCAAATAAGCAATGAAGAAGTAATAATGATAATAGATATTTGGAATTTGGCTTTCAATTCATTAACTCCCAAAATTTCTTCTTCTTCTTCTTCTTCTTCTTCTTCTTATTATTATTATTATTATTATTATTATTATTATTATTATTATTATTATTGTTATTATTATTATTATTATTATTATTATTATTATTATTATTATTATTATTACTGCAAGCAAATAGGTAATGTAGAGGCATATGAAAGACATAGTGCAAAGAGAAAGTTAGCAAAGTGCGTGGTGAGGGAGGCAAAGAGCGATGTGGATAAAAGGTGGGGTAGGAGTTTGTCTGAAAATATTGAAAGGAATAAAATGATGTTTTGGAAGGAAGTGAAAAGACTGCAGAAAGGTGAGTCTGGTAAGAAGGAGAGGATGAAAAGAGCAAATGGGCAATTGCTAAAAGACGAAGTAAAGGTGAAAGAAAGATGGGCGTAGTATTTCAAAGAACTAGTAAATGAGAAAGATGATAGAGAGGCAAAGGTTGGGCTGTGGGAAATGAATGGAGAATGCCAATGCTGGTTGATGAGGATGGTAGAGAAATAACAAAAGAGGAGGTACATTTGGCAATGAGAGCGATTAAAGCAGGTAAAGCACCAGAGATAAATGGGTGTAATGTTGAATGCTTGTCAAAAGGTGGGGAGGCTACAATGGAAAGGATGGTTAGGTTGTTGAATGTATGTTTCAGGAAGGGAGGGTCCCAGTTGACTGGAGGAGTGCATGTGTAGTTCCACTTTACAAAGGGAAAGGAGATAAGTATTAGTGAAGTAGTTTTAGAGGAACTAGTTTGTTGAGTGTAGTTGGTAAGGAATATGAAAAGTGTTAATTGGGAGAACTAGGAAAAGTACAGATATTTATTGGGGAAGAACAGTGTGGGTTTAGGAGAGAAAGAGAGTATGTGGATCTGGTGTTTGTGGTATGACAGGTCTGTGAGAAGTTCTTAGAGAAAGGTAGGAACACTTTTTGAGCTTTTATGAACTTAGAGAAAGTGTACGACAAGGTTGATAAAGAGATGTTGTGGAGTGTGTTGCAACTGTATGGAATAAGTGGAAGTTTGCTGAATACTTTGAAAAGTTTTTACATAAATAGTAGAGCATATGTGAGTGTTAGGAATGGTATGAGTGACTAGTTTGAGATGAATGTAAGGTTACATCAAGGCTGTGTAATGTCGCTGTGGTTATTTAATGTATATATGGATGCAGTGGTAAGGGAAGCAAATGAAAGAGTATTAGACAGAGGCTTGGATTTCGTGGATGAGCATGGAATATTGTGGAAATTGAATCAATTGCTCTTAGGATATGACACAGCACTGGTGGCTGATACTGAGAATGAACTGAATCATTCGGTGACTAAGTTTGTTAGGGTGCATATTGGTGAAAGTAAAGTCATGAGATGCAAGAGGAGTATTAATATTGGCAGACTGAATGTAAAAGTGAATGGGGAGCTGCTTGAAGAAGTTAAGAGTTTTAAGTATCTGGGGACGGACATATTAATGAATGGACGAGAGGATGCAGAGGTAAGTAATAGAGTGAATAAAGGGAGTGAATGTCTACATGGGTTGAAAAGAGTGATAAGAAATAAGTATTTGGGAATGAATGCAAAGAGAAGGCTAAATGAAGGTGTAATTGTGTCGACAGTATTGTATGGAGCAGAGACTTGGAATGCAAGAGACCATGAAAAGAACATGTTGAATGTGGAAAAGATCGAGTAAGACATGAGGAGATCAGGCATAGAACAGGTTTTGAAAGAAAGCAGTCAGATGGATAAATCAGAGAGTACTGAGTTAGTTTGGACACATGGCAAGGATGAGTGATGAATGATCAGTAAAGAGAGTGAGGAGTGCAGAGGTGATAGGAGTTAGGACAAGAGGAAAATCTAGAATGAGATGGATGGATGACGTGAAAAAGGTATTGGATGCACTTGGAATGTCAGTGGAGCAGGGAAGAGAGAGTGCTAAAGATAGGAATGAGTGGGGGAAGATTGTGTATTGGTGACACAGGCCAAAGGGATTTCTCACACCTTCTAGCTCAGTGAACTGTGATGGATGGGTGTGAGGGAAGTTGCCATGTAATGAAGCAAAAGGGGGTAAACCAGCTGAGGCTGTTGGGCCTCACTGTAGAATGTCCTTGACTGCCTACCTTGTGGGTGACCCAAGCAAGGTGGTAGGGGGGGAAATGTGGCAGCCCTTTATCCCCAAGGGGCTAAGAGGAGTGGTTGAGGTATGTGTAAAGAGTAGTGAATGTGTGTTTCTTGGCTCAGCCACCCCCCATACAAGGGGGAATGACGCCATGTATATGTATGTATGTATGTATTATTATTATTATTATTATTATTATTATTATTATTATTATTATTATTATTATTATTATTGCTGTTTTTATTGCTACTGATTTAAGACTTGACATGCTTACCTGAGCAAGAGAGTTTTTGTAGGGCCTCTGGGAGGTCTGCTGTAGAGGTTGAGGCGTTGTCACCGAGTATGTCTGGCATGGCGTTCCTTCGCCCCGTGCGGCCCGTGGCGATGAACTCCGAAGTAGCATCTGCCTGACCATCTTGTGACCCCTCCATCACACACAGCATCCTATTCCTGCAATA
>JAXCGZ010019865.1:22500-31432 GCA_037179515.1 Halocaridina rubra
GTGTGTGTGTGTGTGATTACCTAATTGTGATTACCTAATTGTGTTTACGGGAAAGAGCCCAAAGCTCGTATCTTCCCGTCTCCTGATCGGTTCCATTTTTAGACTTAGTGATACTTATCATACCTGTCCTTAAAACTATGGATTGAGATAGCATTAACTACCTCCTCGCTTAGCCAATTCCAATTATCAACTACTCTTACACTGAAAAAGTATTTCCTTACATCCTGCAAACAAGTTTTCTTACGAAGCTTCAAACTATGACCTCTAGTTCTAGAGCCAGCCATATCGAAATATCGATCCCTATCCACTCTATCATAACCATGAAGGAATTTAAAGACTGTCACCATATCCCCCCTTACTCTTCTAGCTTCGAGTGATGGCAAGTCTAATTCCCTCAGCCTCTCATCATAACCGAGATTGCGTATTTCTGGCACCAGTTTCGTGGCATGTCTTTGAACTTTTTCAAGCTTAGCTATGTGCTTTTTCAAGTGCAGATTCCAAAAGGGGGCTGCATATTCGAGCTTTGGCCTCACATAGGTTACATAAATATTTCTGAACATTTCCTTGTCCATGTGCCTGAAGGCTACCCTTACATTTGATAAGAATGCATATGCTGCCCTTACTACGCCATTTATATGTATTTCTGGAGACAAATCTGCCAGTATGTTTACTCCTAGATCTCTCTCATTTTCTGTCTCTTGAAGTTGTACTCCAGCCACCGAGTAGTCAAGCTTGGGCCTTCTTGCACTTGTACCCATTCTCATTACCTTACATTTTGAGGTATTGAATTTCATTAGCCACTTTTCTGACCACTCATGCAGATTATTTAGATCCTCCTGAAGTTCTCTACCATTGTTCTCGTTTTTTACTTTCTTCACAATCTTTGCATCATCTGCAAACATATTCATGAATGAATTTACACACTCTGGTAGGTCATTTACATATACAAGGAACAAAAGTGGCCCTAAAACTGAACCCTGTGGAACTCCACTACTAACTCTTCTCCATTCAGACACTGAGTGTCTTACTCTAACCCTCTGTTCCCTTCCTTCTAAGTAAGTTTTTATCCATTCCAAGACATTTCCACCTATTCTAGCCATTGATTGCAGCTTCCTAATAAGTCTCCCATGTGGAACAGTGTCAAACGCTTTCTGGAAGTCTAGGAATATGCAATCTGCCCAGCCCTCTCTTTCCTGTAAGATTTGGCTTACCTCATCATAAAATTCTAATAAGTTTGTTACTGTTGATCTTCCTTCTCTGAAGCCATGTTGCCTCACTGACAAAAAGTTGAAGGATTCCAAGTGAAGAGAGATATGTTTCCTTAGTAGTTTCTCCATAAGTTTGCAAACTATGCTGGTCAAGGAAACTGGTCTATAGTTCAGAGCCGTATCCCTCCTTCCCTTTTTGAAAATAGGAAAAACTGTGACACTGTTTATGTCCTCACTCAACTTAGTCTCTGTAATTGCTACTATATCTGCCTTACTGTTGTGAATCCTATCTTTTAATTCTACTGCCTTACCAGGTGTGTGTGTGTGTGGTGTGTGTGTGTGTGTGTGTGTGTGTTTGTATACATATACACACTTACTTTTGCTCTGGTACTTTAGTTCTGGTTTTGACTTTTTTTTTTTTTTTAAATCGAAAGTGCTGGCAGTTGTCTCATTGGCACCACTTGCAATATGAAATGATGATCTTTTCACGCAATTCTAAAGCCCATGAAATCGGGTGTACTTATTGTGTGTGGGTGGGTGGGTGGGTGGATGTGAGTGGCCTTTGGTTTTGAGACTTTTTGACTCACTGGGAAGAGGAAGACATTGATCCAAGTAACGAATTCTTCTTCTTTCAGAATAAAACAAGCTGAACACTGAGAGTTGAAGAGACTAAAGACACCAAAACATACAAGTATTCAAAATTGTTATATTAGGTTAGTAGGCACTAACCTGATCTAATCTAACCTGACTTGACCTAACCTAACAATTTAGGGGGTTATTTTATTTTCTGGGAACTGATCCCAAAAAAGTTAATAATTTAAGCAGTAAAAATGATAAAAAAAATATTTTTTAACTAAAAGAACGAACGAATATATAATAATACATGGAAACAGTATGATAATCGGTGATAACGAAAAATACAAAAGTATGAAAACATTTACGAAGGAAGGTGCAGAGAAGAAAGAGGAAACACAATGATACACACACACACACACACACACGCACACACACACACACACACACACGCACACACACAAGGTTAAATGAGAAAGAAATGAAGAAGAGAAGAAAAATTTTTGTTACAGAATACTTCCAGACAAAGGGGAGATAAAGAAGATAATGACAGAAGATCAGGGGATGGGGCCTCATTAAGATTGTTATACACAAATGCTGATGGATTAGCTGGTAAGGCAGTAGAATTAAAAGATAGGATTCACAACAGTAAGGCAGATATAGTAGCAATTACAGAGACTAAGTTGAGTGAGGACATAAACAGTGTCACAGTTTTTCCTAAGGGCTTCAGAATACTAAGGGTCGAAAGATCTGAGAGGACTGGTGGAGGGATAGCACTGCTCATAAGTGAGAGGATTCAAGTTGAAGAAATAAACTTGGCTATAGAATGTGAGTTCAGGGAATTTCTTGTTGCTCGCATAAATACTGGGTCAGAGAGCATTATAATAACTGTTGTATACAACCCACCAAGGAACCAAAATAGGCTTGAAATTTATGAGGAAAGTCATATAGGTACTATTGAAGTCATAAACTCAGTTGTTAACATGGCGCGGGAGAAAAAATGTAGGATTTTGATTATGGGAGACTTTAATCATAAAGAGATAGATTGGATAAATCTTGACCCACACAGTGGTGAGGACTCATTTGGGGCAAGATTCCTAGATTGCGTACAAGGGAATTTCCTACACCAACATGTAATGGAACCAACAAGAGCCAGGGGTGGGGATGAGCCATCACTACTTGATCTGGTGTTCACAGATAATGTGTTGGATATTGAAAATATTGAGTATGAACCACCAATTGGAAAGAGTGACCACTGTGTGTTGTTGATGGAGTATATCATTGAAGACATTCTTCCTGAGAGTAGAGGCACTGAGGACATGAGGAGGAACTATCCGAAAGGAGATTACATCAAAATGAATGAGCTTTTTGCAGTTATTGACTGGAGAACCTTATTTTACAACAAATCTGTACAAGAAATGTATGACATCTTTTGTGAGAAATATGGGAAGATAGTAGATTGCTGCATACCTGTCACCAAAGTAGGTGTAATTCATGCCAGAGAGAAATGGTTCGATAATGGGTGTAAAAGAGCTAAGGAGTGGAGAGACAAATGCTGGAAAAGGTATAGGAGGAGAAAAAACATAAATGCCTGGCAAACCTACAAAAGAGCAAGAAATGACTACCTAAGTAAAAGGAGAGAGGCAGAGAGAGATTATGAGAGGGACATCACCAGGAAGGCTAAAGAAAATCCCAAGCTTTTCCACAGCTTTATCAGAGGAAAACTGAAGGTAAAAGAACAGGTTTTAAGGCTAAAGAGAGCGGATGGAAGCATCACTGAGACGGACGAAGAGATCTGCAAAGAATTGAACAAGGAGTTTCAGTCAGTATTTACAGTAGAAAATACCCCACCCCCTCAGATTGCAGTGATAGAAGCTCAAGGGCCGGTATTAGAGAACATCAACCTTACAGCCACAGAGGTATGCAAAGCGCTGATGGATTTAGATGTTCATAAAGCTACAGGTCCTGATGACATATCCCCTCATGTGCTTAAAAAATGCGCAAACACAATATCAGTGGCACTAAGTATCATATTTAAGGAGTCACTGGAGTCGGGGGAGATTCCAAGATGCTGGAAACAAGCAAATGTGATACCTATCTTCAAAAAGGGAAGGAGGGATACGGCTCTGAACTATAGACCAGTTTCCTTGACCAGCATAGTTTGCAAACTTATGGAGAAACTACTAAGGAAACATATCTCTCTTCACTTGGAATCCTTCAACTTTTTGTCAGTGAGGCAACATGGCTTCAGAGAAGGAAGATCAACAGTAACAAACTTATTAGAATTTTATGATGAGGTAAGCCAAATCTTACAGGAAAGAGAGGGCTGGGCAGATTGCATATTCCTAGACTTCCAGAAAGCGTTTGACACTGTTCCACATGGGAGACTTATTAGGAAGCTGCAATCAATGGCTAGAATAGGTGGAAATGTCTTGGAATGGATAAAAACTTACTTAGAAGGAAGGGAACAGAGGGTTAGAGTAAGACACTCAGTGTCTGAATGGAGAAGAGTTAGTAGTGGAGTTCCACAGGGTTCAGTTTTAGGGCCACTTTTGTTCCTTGTATATGTAAATGACCTACCAGAGTGTGTAAATTCATTCATGAATATGTTTGCAGATGATGCAAAGATTGTGAAGAAAGTAAAAAACGAGAACAATGGTAGAGAACTTCAGGAGGATCTAAATAATCTGCATGAGTGGTCAGAAAAGTGGCTAATGAAATTCAATACCTCAAAATGTAAGGTAATGAGAATGGGTACAAGTGCAAGAAGGCCCAAGCTTGACTACTCGGTGGCTGGAGTACAACTTCAAGAGACAGAAAATGAGAGAGATCTAGGAGTAAACATACTGGCAGATTTGTCTCCAGAAATACATATAAATGGCGTAGTAAGGGCAGCATATGCATTCTTATCAAATGTAAGGGTAGCCTTCAGGCACATGGACAAGGAAATGTTCAGAAATATTTATGTAACCTATGTGAGGCCAAAACTCGAATATGCAGCCCCCTTTTGGAATCCGCACTTGAAAAAGCACATAGCTAAGCTTGAAAAAGTTCAAAGACATGCCACGAAACTGGTGCCAGAAATACGCAATCTCGGTTATGATGAGAGGCTGAGGGAATTAGACTTGCCATCACTCGAAGCTAGAAGAGTAAGGGGGGATATGGTGACAGTCTTTAAATTCCTTCATGGTTATGATAGAGTGGATAGGGATCGATATTTCGATATGGCTGGCTCTAGAACTAGAGGTCATAGTTTGAAGCTTCGTAAGAAAACTTGTTTGCAGGATGTAAGGAAATACTTTTTCAGTGTAAGAGTAGTTGATAATTGGAATTGGCTAAGCGAGGAGGTAGTTAATGCTATCTCAATCCATAGTTTTAAGGACAGGTATGATAAGTATCACTAAGTCTAAAAATGGAACCGATCAGGAGACGGGAAGATACGAGCTTTGGGCTCTTTCGCGTAAACACAATTAGGTAATCACAATTAGGTAATCACACCGCGCGTTCAGTGACACACGGAATTGCTCCTCTTAAATTTTTAACTGTTTCGAGTGACTAAGTGCTTAGTGGAAAACTTTACCATAATTTCCATAAATCTGAAATCCTGCAGAGTATTGTGAGTACAAAAACTTATATTTGTTGTAAGACGAGACTGTTCATATTAAAGGAAAAAAAATTGAGAACTTTTTCGTGAAGAAGAGAGAGAAGCTGCCGTCCAGTTCTGCCTTGAGGGAAATCTAGAAGAGTTGCCAGAGGTGGAGCCATCACATCACATTACCTAATTTTTTGTGTAAACTGGGGAAAGCTCTTAAGCCGTTTACCTGATCCTGTGGTTCTATATATTGTTAAAATCAGTATCCTTCCCATTTATATTAACTAGTTAGTTAGTTTGATACACGAAAAAATTGAATAATAAAAGAAAAAAAAATTACCAAATACCCACCTGTCAACAGTACTGAGTTAAGTTGCCAAGTAGTACAGCAGTCTTATTTTCTTCATTTTTTTTGCTTTTCTTTTAGCTTTCTCTTTTACTATTTTGTTATTTTGTATATATATTGAGTTAAATGTAAAGTCTAATCCCGTGATAACATATCTTGGTTAGCAAGTCAGTTTATCAGTTAGGAAGAATATATAACAGAAACAGGTGGGTGCCACCTCAAACACAAATTCGAATTTTCCTTCAGGTTTGACTTTTGTTTTTCTTTTTCTTTTTATACTTAAATTACCATGGTCAAGTTTTTAAGTTAAGATGTGTGTTACCGGAAAGGAGACAAACTGAGTCACTAAATAGCACTTATATGGAGATATAAAAATTCTGTGTGAAGCTAAATTAGAAGTTTTTCTCTTTTCTTTTTTTTCCTCTTTCTTGTCTTCTTTCTATATTCTGTGAGAGGGAGAACATAAAAATGAAGCCATCTCTGTCCCAAACCTCTCCCACCCATGGGTCGGGAGAAGGGGTAGTCATCAGGGGACTTAAACAGAGAATCAAGAAGTTAGAGGAAATGGTTATAAGCCTTGATGATAAAATTCGGAATATGGATGGAGAAATGAAAGAGAATGAAACACTCAGAGAACAAATAAGATCTTTGGAGGAAGCAAATAAAGCACAAGGGCAGGAGAGAAAGGAACTAGAAAAAAGAATAAAGAAGCTGGAAGGGGAAAAGAGTCAACTAGAATCTAGAATTTCTAAACAAGAAGATAAAAACAAACAGCTAAATGACAACCTAAAGGAATTAGATGTTAGTTCACTGCTCTCTTCTGAGAGAGACGAGATTGCTGCTTGGAATGTTCAGATTAAGGAAAACATTGAACAGTTCAGAAAAGAGTTCCAGGAGCTGAATATGGAAAATGATGCCATGAAAACGTCCTTTGCTGATGCACTAAAGGGAAATGTGGCAGTAAAAGAGGCTGTAAAGGTGGTGGCACTGGAAAACATACAAACAGTTGACTATAAAGAGACAGTAATCGAAAAAATGAAAGACGTTGTGATGGAAAGGGCAAACCCACTCATCAGACAGGCACTTGATAAGGAGAAGACAGTGGTAATCTCAGGCATAAGTGAATCCCAGGAGCCAACATGGCAGGGGAGACTTGAAGAAAATAAAGCTAGCGTTGTAGACCTGATAAGAAAGCTTGGAGTAGTATGTGGTCCTGAGGATATTGTAAACATACACCAACTAGGTAAATATTCGAGGGAAGGAAAGCCGAGACCAACAAAAGTAACCTTTGAGAGAGGGGAAACATGTAGGGAAATATTGTTGAGAAAAAAAAGTCTAAAAGACCTTCAAGAATGCAAAGAAGTGTTCATTAGACGATACAGAACACAGGAAGAGATGGGAAAGATCAAAAACTTGTTGCAAGAGGCAAGAAGGTTAAATGATGAAAGAAATGAAGAAGAGAAGAAAAATTTTCGTTACAGAATACTTCCAGACAAAGGGGAGATAAAGAAGATAATGACAGAAGATCAGGGGATGGGGCCTCATTAAGATTGTTATACACAAATGCTGATGGATTAGCTGGTAAGGCAGTAGAATTAAAAGATAGGATCCACAACAGTAAGGCAGATATAGTAGCAATTACAGAGACTAAGTTGAGTGAGGACATAAACAGTGTCACAGTTTTTCCTAAGGGCTTCAGAATACTAAGGGTCGAAAGATCTGAGAGGACTGGTGGAGGGATAGCACTGCTCATAAGTGAGAGGATTCAAGTTGAAGAAATAAACTTGGCTATAGAAAGTGAGTTCAGGGAATTTCTTGTTGCTCGCATAAATACTGGGTCAGAGAGCATTATAATAACTGTTGTATACAACCCACCAAGGAACCAAAATAGGCTTGAAATTTATGAGGAAAGTCATATAGGTACTATTGAAGTCATAAACTCAGTTGTTAACATGGCACGGGAGAAAAAATGTAGGATTTTGATTATGGGAGACTTTAATCATAAAGAGATAGATTGGATAAATCTTGACCCACACAGTGGTGAGGACTCATTTGGGGCAAGATTCCTAGATTGCGTACAAGGGAATTTCCTACACCAACATGTAATGGAACCAACAAGAGCCAGGGGTGGGGATGAGCCATCACTACTTGATCTAGTGTTCACAGATAATGTGTTGGATATTGAAAATATTGAGTATGAACCACCAATTGGAAAGAGTGACCACTGTGTGTTGTTGATGGAGTATATCATTGAAGACATTCTTCCTGAGAGTAGAGGCACTGAGGACATGAGGAGGAACTATCCGAAAGGAGATTACATCAAAATGAATGAGCTTTTTGCAGTTATTGACTGGAGAACCTTATTTTACAACAAATCTGTACAAGAAATGTATGACATCTTTTGTGAGAAATATGGGAAGATAGTAGATTGCTGCATACCTGTCACCAAAGTAGGTGTAATTCATGCCAGAGAGAAATGGTTCGATAATGGGTGTAAAAGAGCTAAGGAGTGGAGAGACAAATGCTGGAAAAGGTATAGGAGGAGAAAAAACATAAATGCCTGGCAAACCTACAAAAGAGCAAGAAATGACTACCTAAGTAAAAGGAGAGAGGCAGAGAGAGATTATGAGAGGGACATCACCAGGAAGGCTAAAGAAAATCCCAAGCTTTTCCACAGCTTTATCAGAGGAAAACTGAAGGTAAAAGAACAGGTTTTAAGGCTAAAGAGAGCGGATGGAAGCATCACTGAGACGGACGAAGAGATCTGCAAAGAATTGAACAAGGAGTTTCAGTCAGTATTTACAGTAGAAAATACCCCACCCCCTCAGATTGCAGTGATAGAAGCTCAAGGGCCGGTATTAGAGAACATCAACCTTACAGCCACAGAGGTATGCAAAGCGCTGATGGATTTAGATGTTCATAAAGCTACAGGTCCTGATGACATATCCCCTCATGTGCTTAAAAAATGCGCAAACACAATATCAGTGGCACTAAGTATCATATTTAAGGAGTCACTGGAGTCGGGGGAGATTCCAAGATGCTGGAAACAAGCAAATGTGATACCTATCTTCAAAAAGGGAAGGAGGGATACGGCTCTGAACTATAGACCAGTTTCCTTGACCAGCATAGTTTGCAAACTTATGGAGAAACTACTAAGGAAACATATCTCTCTTCACTTGGAATCCTTCAACTTTTTGTCAGTGAGGCAACATG
>JAXCGZ010019866.1:0-31408 GCA_037179515.1 Halocaridina rubra
TACAGTCATACCAAAATAAACAGCAAAGAGCTAATGAAACAATCCCCTATACGCGAGACTACAGAAAGAGACACGATACAAACCTCTCTTACCGCCGTCCACGCACAAGAGACTTCTCCTGGAGTGATGGCTCTTACAACCCTAGACACTCACCTAGGCATACAAACTTTGGGAAGGCCCGATCATACCACGGCACGTACTCAAACCAGCGTTACACATCCAACGGCAGGTACAGACACCAGGATCCATGGGCTAACCCCAGAACACACTACAATGATGAATTCCCAGCAGAATCACACAGTCGAAACTACAACTATGACTATGGATACCACCCCAATGAAACATGGTAAGAATGTAACATTAGTACATGTGAACGCTCAGTCCCTGCTCGCTCATTTTGAGGAAATAATAATGCTAACAAAAGACTACAACATAGACATCCTCTGTGTAAGTGAAACTTGGCTTCCTCCTACAACTGAAAATAAATATGTGAATATCCCAGAGTTTAAAATATTTCGCAATGACCATGGCCGAGGGGGTGGGGTTTGTATTTATGTTAGAAATTATCTTAGTGCATCAGAAATAACCACAGGTTTAGAAAAAACTGAGGAGCTCGAAGATTTATGGATCACTGTGCAGTATCAGAAACTTCCATCTTTCATTGTAGGGTGTGTTTACCGTCACCCTAAAGCACCTACCAGTTCATTCAATCATCTGCTAGAAACATTCAGAAATATCTGTGTGCGTCATAAACCCATATACATACTTGGTGATTTTAATGATGACTTGCTCTCAGCAGATAACAAAATGAAAAGGGTGATCAACACTGTGAAGTTAACACAAATAGTGACAAAACCGACCCGCATAACCCCTAATTCTAGGACTCTTATAGATCTGATAATAACAAATAAAGTGGAAAGTATACCCTATTGGGACGTAGTTCCCTGCCCAATTGCAGACCACGAGCTGAACACTGCTATGCTAAACATAAACAAGCCGAAAAGGAAGCCTCTCCTCAAGACATTCCGGTGTCTAAAAAATTACTCCCCTGATATCTTTTGTGAAACATTAATCAACAACACAAATGCACTTAATAGAATTAAATACACAGATAACGTCGATTTGCAGGTTGAGATTTTAACAAAAGTCTTCCTTGAATGCTTAGATAGTTGTGCACCCATTGTAACAAGAAAAATAACCCGCCCCTCAGCCCCCTGGCTAACTAATGACATCAAAGAGGCAATGCAAATCAGAAATCAAATACAAAAAGAGCTAAAAATGAATAGATATGATATGACTCTCCGAGAATGTTATAAAACAGAAAAGAAACGTGTCAGATCTCTCATCAGTGTAAGTAAAAAAGACTTTTACAAAAAACAATTTAATGACTCTAGACATGATACAGCAGCAACATGGAAAGTGATAAGAAGCATGATACCAAATGAAAAGAGTACCTCGGAAAGTTATGAAAATATTACGGAGTTGAAAGACAAAGCAGATAACTTTAATAACTATTTTGCTAACGTTGGCAAAAATACATATGAAAAAACTCAAGAAAACATCAACTCAGTGAATATGAGTAATTGCTTAAATGACAATTCTTCCAATGAAAACACAAGAGAGTACTTCAAGCTAACTCCTATAGATTGTGCTACCCTAATTCTTACCATAAAGAGCCTAAGAAACTCTGGATCTTATGGTTCAGATGGTATACCATTTCAGTTCATCAAAGATGCTCTACCCATGATTGCATCCTATATTCTAACTATTATGAACACTTCCATTGTTACTAAAAAGTTTCCTGACTCTTGGAAATTATCACATGTAATACCTCTGCATAAAAAGGGGGACAGAGAAGATGTGACAAACTATCGTCCCATTTCCCTGCTACCCATTTTCTCTAAAATATTAGAAAAAATTGTTGCATGCCAACTTATGTCATATTTAGAATCAAATAGACTACTAACGATTAGCCAACATGGTTTCAGACCAAAACTCTCGACGGAAACTGCACTGCTTAAAGTTACGAATAGTATATATAATAATATAGATATGAAAAAAATATCTATACTAATTTTGTTAGACTTATTAAAAGCCTTCGACAGTGTAAACCATGAAATTCTTTTAAGTAAATGTATTAACTTAAATATTGATCCAAGCTGGTTTAGCGAGTATCTATCTAATCGTAAACAGTCCATACGTCTTAACAACATTATCTCTGTGCCAAAGGATGTATCATTTGGTGTTCCACAGGGATCAGTACTTGGTCCTATCCTCTTCTCCATTTATGTAAATGATCTATCTTCTTTCATTTCTGACTGTCTAGTCGTACAATATGCAGATGACACTCAACTACTCCTTAGTGGTGATATTAATAACCTCCCAGAGCTAACTTTAAGAGCAGAAAACACTCTGTCAAAAATTAAAACCTATTTCCAAGAAATTGGGCTGTTAATTAACGAAAGTAAAACACAGTGCATATTTATTGGTTCAAGGTTCCACATAGCACAAATTCCAGAAAACACAACAATTAATTTTTGCGACAATATTATCACACCTAGCAAAACAGTCAAAAACCTAGGAATTCACTTTGATAACCACATGTTGTTTGATTCCCACATAGATAAAGTATGCAAAAAGGTTACAGGAACATTAATGTACTTATCACGTATAAAAGACAATTTTGAGACTACCACTTGAATAACTGTTGTTGAATCTCTAGCCCTAAGTCACATTAAGTACTGCACAAGTGTTTGGGGATCTACCACTAAGACTCAGATAAACAGGATACAGAAGCTTATTAATTTTGCAGCTCGAGTTGCCCTGGGAGGAATAAGAAAATATGACCACATCACACCAGCTCTCAATAAACTTGGGTGGCTGCGGGCAGAAAATAAGGTCGCTTATGCTATTTATGTTTTTGTATTCAAAATTTTGGACCATCATTATCCTAGCTGGCTATTTGATTTAAAAACAGTCAGGGATATAAGGGGAACCAACACAAGACAGAGCAGTGAGCTCTTTATTCACAGAACATACACAGAAGCAGGTTCAAAGATGATCACTATCAAAGGGCCAACACTCTGGAATAATATTCCAGAGCATCTTAAAAATGCATCCTCCTTCACAGCTTTCAAAGGCAAACTATATAGTTTTCTTTTGGACAAATAGTTGCTGCTCATTAAGAACTAATTATTCTCATTGTAAGGAAACAAATATGGAAATGATGCCGATAATAACGATCCTGTATCTAGTGGCATACTTACTACTTTATTATTAACATTATTGTTAACATTTTTAGTACAGCATTATTATTTTCTATGAAAGCTACATTTAATTTAACTATATGTCTAACCCTCTTATTTATTAGTTTAATTACATGTCTACTTATAAGTTACTATTAATGTTGAATAACCATTGTACAAAATGAAAATAAATGTTTTGATTTGATTTGATTTGATTTGATTTGAAGATTCTCTAAGAGGAGCAGGAGAGTGAAAAGGTGTCCAGTGAAGAATTTAAAGAAATTCTTAGTAAATGGAATGCTGTGGAGGTTTTTATTGAGAATCATCACCCACATAAAACTGTGGCCAATAGAGTAGTCAACATGGCAAATTACAATGCGATGACTATTTTTAGAAAAGTTTACCAAAGAAGAAAAAGACAAATTTTCCTAGATCGTATCCTTGTCCCAGTAGGCAGGGAAGTAGCTTTCAAATGAGAAAAGAGACAGAAAACACAAGAAATAGAAACTGCATCGAAAGAGTTCCCTACCGTTTTAATGGAAGGGGACTCTCCTTCCTAAAATTAGTCCCCCTCTTCCTCCACCACCATCCACGTATGCCAGCAATAATCATCCACAAAGGTATACTGTATACAGTACTGTATTTCTATTATTAATGTAATTTTCCTTTTACAGAGTATATTGCATATAACCTGTATTATATTTCATGTTTTTAATGATTTGAAAAATTTTAAAATGAATATTTGTTGTGACCTGGAACAGATTAATCGAATTTACATGCTTTTCAATGGATAAATAAATCCAACCCACGAACAATCCAACCCAAGAACACTCCTTGGGAACAGATTTAGTTCGTGGGTTGGGGTCACCACTATATATATATATATATATATATATATATATATATATATATATATATATATATATATATATATATATATATATATATATATATATATATATATATATATATATATATATATATATATATATATATATACAGTGTTACCCCGGTTATTCGCGCTTCTTGGTTCGCGTTCTCACTCTATCGCAGTTTTTTTTGGATAAATTATTATTTTATTTTGTGGGTATACGCAAAAATATTAAAACATTGAAATTTTTTTTTTTCAGTATTTTCATTATTTTATTGAAATTTACGTTGCGTGCTGTTATTTATAATGTAAAGGGTCTTTTTTTAACAGTGCAGGGAGAGTTTATACAGTGCGTAAACGAAAATATAATTGTAAATGAGTATGTATGTCACGTCATTATCACCTCATTCACCGTAATTTTATCTATCACTTTCATAAAAATTTACGTTGCTTGCTGTTATTTATAATGTAAAGGGTGTTTTTTTAACAGTTCAGGGAGGGTTTATACAGTACGTAAACAAAAAAATAATTGTAAATGAGTATGTATGTCACGTCATTATCACCTCATTCACCGCAATTTTATCTATCACTTTCATAAAAATTTACGTTGCTTGCTGTTATTTATAATGTAAAGGGTGTTTTTTTAACAGTGCATTGAGGGTTTATACAGTACGTACACGAAAAAATAATTGTAAATGAGTATGTATGTCACGTCATTATCACCTTATTCACCGTAATTTTATCTATCACTTTCATAAAAATTTACGCTGCTTGCTGCTATTTATAATGTAAAGGGTGTTTTTTTAACAGTGCAGGGAGGGTTTATACAGTACGTAAACGAAAAAATAATTGTAAATGAGTATGTATGTCACGTCATCATCACATTCACGGTAAGTTTTCCTATCACTTTCATAAAAATTTACGTTGCTTGCTGTTATCTATAATGTTAAGGGTGTTTTTTTTAACAGTGCAGGGAAGGTTTATACAGTACGTAAACGAAAAAATAATTGTAAATGAGTATGTATGTCACGTCATTATCACCTCATTCACCGTAATTTTATCTATCACTTTCATAAAAATTTACGTTGCTTGCTGTTATTTATAATGTAAAGGGTGTTTTTTTTAACAGTGCAGGGAGGGTTTACCAAGTACGTACACGAAAAAATAATTGTAAATGAGTATGTATGTCACGTCATTATCACCTTATTCACCGTAATTTTATCTATCACTTTCATAAAAATTTACGCTGCTTGCTGTTATTTATAATGTAAAGGGTGTTTTTTAACTGCAGGGAGGATTTATACAGTACGTAAACGAAAAAATAATTGTAAATGAGTATGTATGTCACGTCATCATCACATTCACGGTAAGTTTTCCTATCACTTTCATAAAAATTTACGTTGCTTGATGTTATCTATAATGTTAAGGGTGTTTTTTTTTAACAGTGCAGGAAGGTTTATACAGTACGTAAACGAAAAAATAATTGTAAATGAGTATGTATGTCACGTCATTATCACCTCATTCACCGTAATTTTATCTATCAATTTCATAAAAATTTACGCTGCTTGCTGTTATTTATAATGTAAAGGGTGTTTTTTTAACAGCGCAGGGAGGGTTTATACAGTACGTACACGAAAAAATAATTGTAAATGAGTATGTATGTCACGTCATTATCACCTTATTCACCGTAATTTTATCTATCACTTTCATAAAAATTTACGCTGCTTGCTGTTATTTATAATGTAAAGGGTGTTTTTTTAACAGTGCAGGGAGGGTTTACCAAGTACGTACACAAAAAAATAATTGTAAATGAGTATGTATGTCACGTCATCATCACATTCACGGTAAGTTTTCCTATCACTTTCATAAAAATTTACGTTGCTTGCTGTTATCTATAATGTTAAGGGTGTTTTTTTTAACAGTGCAGGGAAGGTTTATACAGTACGTAAACGAAAAAATAATAGTAAATGAGTATGTATGTCACGTCATTATCACGTCATTCACCGTAATTTTATCTATCACTTTCATAAAAATTTACGTTGCTTGCTGTTATTTATAATGTAAAGGGTGTTTTTTTTAACAGTGCAGGGAGGGTTTACCAAGTACGTACACGAAAAAATAATTGTAAATGAGTATGTATGTCACGTCATTATCACCTTATTCACCGTAATTTTATCTATCACTTTCATAAAAATTTACGCTGCTTGCTGTTATTTATAATGTAAAGGGTGTTTTTTAACAGTGCAGGGAGGATTTATACAGTACGTAAATGAAAAAATAATTGTAAATGAGTATGTATGTCACGTCATCATCACATTCACGGTAAGTTTTCCTATCACTTTCATAAAAATTTACGTTGCTTGATGTTATCTATAATGTTAAGGGTGTTTTTTTTAACAGTGCAGGGAAGGTTTATACAGTACGTAAACGAAAAAATAATTGTAAATGAGTATGTATGTCACGTCATTATCACCTCATTCACCGTAATTTTATCTATCACTTTCATAAAAATTTAAGCTGCTTGCTGTTATTTATAATGTAAAGGGTGTTTTTTTAACAGTGCAGGGAGGGTTTATACAGTGTAAACGTAAAAATATATTAAAATATCTATGTACATATAGGCGGATCCTACTTCGCGGATTTCCTGGTTCGCGCCGGGTCCCGGAACCGAACTACTGCGACAAGTGAGGCAACACTGTGTATATATATATATATATGTATATATATATATATATATATATATATATATATATATATATATATATATATATATATATATATATATATATATATATATATATATATATATATATTTTTTATTTTTTTTTTTTTTTATATATATATATATATATATATATATATATATATATATATATATATATATATATATATATATATATATATATATATATATATATATATATATATATATATATATATATATTTTTTTTTTTTAATTTATTTATTTTTTATATATATATATATATATATATATATATATATATATATATATATATATATATATATATATATATATATATATATATATATATATATATATATATATATATATATATATATATATATATATATATATATATATATATATATGAGTGGCACAAGGACAGGCAAAAACTGCCCCCATCAATAAAGGCCCGAGCATGACAAAACACCAAGACAAAGGAAAAGAAAAATGTCAAGGACAAGGCAGAGATGAGGCAATGTTACACAAAGGAAATTGACAGAAAGAAAAAACAGTCAAAGTACAAAGGACCTAGAGATATGGAGGATTAGGCATTGAGATCCAATTTTTGAAGGATGATACGGCATAAGAATTAGGAAAGACAGAAGGACGAAGAGAGTTCCAGAGTCTGGAGGTAGATACAAAGGGAAGAAGCAGTTGCTGCACCGACCAATCCGTGAGCTACAAATCTCCAGACAGTACATGTGAGATGAGGCCGCTTGGCGAGTGTTACGTGGCCTCAGCAGTGGGAGAGGAATGCAACTCACCAACTCATCAGAGCAGTGATGGAAGTAGTAGCGACAGAAAAGAGAAAGGGAAGATACCTTACGGCAAAAAGAGAGAGAATCCAGATTAAAAGTAAGAGAAGGATTCTTAATAAGTTTGAAGGCCTTAGATTCAACCCATCAAGGATATAAATATAAGAAATAACACCCCAGATGAGTGAGCAGTACTCTAAGTAGGGACAGATAAGACCTTTATAGATTTTAAGTAACTGTAAAGAGGAAAAGTGATGACGAAAACGAAACAGAACTCCCAATTTTTTGGAGGAAGCAAAAGAAAATAGAGGTAGTGGAGAGATAGATTTTTAGCAAGAGAATATCAAAGTCAGGAGATTCAAGGTCCATGAGCCTTGCAAAAGGAGTGTTAGTACTGCAGTAGGCACAGACCCCACAGTGGTGACTGACCCCAACCCACGAACAAGACAAGTTAGAGGCTATTTGGATTCCTAATATGTTGATAGAAACTAAGAGTGTAAATTTCGTTAGTTTGACAATAAAGTTATCAGGAGGAGAAGAAGATAAAGAGATAGCCAGAAACCATGTCTTGGAGGCTTTGAATTCAACTAAATTTTGAGTGCCTCACTCAGATACCCTCTGCAAATCGGAGTTGAGAGTAGAAGAAAGAGTGATACGAGACTGATTATGAGTAAAGAATGAAGGTTGAGAAGAGAAGGTAGAGGAAAAGTGAAGGGTAGAATCGCCAGCAAAGGCATGAAGAAGAGAGGAAGATTATGATTGTAGAAGATCATTGACGATGAGCAGAAACAGAGTAGGTGAAAGAAAAGTCCTGTGGAATACCACTAGTAAGAGAGAATGGGCGAAATGTTGCACCATCAACAGCTACAGATATAAAACGGTCAGAAAGAAAATTAGAAATTAGAGAACAGACAGAAGGAGTAAAGCCATTAGCAGGGAGTTTGGCCAACAGAGCATTGTGCCAGACTCTATCAAAAGCCTTAGAGATATCAAAGGCGACGACAAAGGATTCCCCATAGTTCCTCAGAGAAGAAGACCTTACACGAGCAAGATGGGACAGGAGGTCACCAGTACTTCTTGCCTTACGGAAGCCGTACTTGTGATCGGAGCATTGAGCAAAGTTTCGATAACTTTAGCAATAGAAGAGGTTTGGGCAAAAGGTCAGTAGTTTGAAGGAATAAGGTGATCACCATTCTTAGAGAAGGAATAGGGTGGTCACCCTTCTTAGGAACAGGTTGAACTAGAGCATTCTTCCAAGTTGAAGGATAGATACTGGTTGACAGAATGAGGCGAAAAAGACGGAAACGAATGGGAGCCAGTTCATCTGCAAACTAATTAAGGAACCTTACAGGAATACCATTGGGACCAGATGCCTTGTTTGTCTTAAATGAGAGAAGAATCTTATGAACATTGCGTGAAGAAAGGATAAGGGAGGGCATAGGATTAGAGAGGGGTAAAGATTGAGGGACAGGTGTGCTGGAATCGTTTGTAAAAGAGTTGGCAGATAAATGAGAGCCAAAGATAGTGGCTTTGTCAGTGGGACAGCAAGCTATACAACCATCAGACCAGATGAAGGATGTGAAGAGAAGGAAGAGGAAAAGTGAAAGGAAGAATAGCCAGCAAAGGCATGAAGAAGAGAGAAAGATTAAGATTGTAGAAGATCATTGATGAAGAGCAGGAAAAGAGTAGGTGAAAGAACAGTCCTGTGGAACACCACTGGTAATAGAGAAAAGGCTAGATGTTGCACCATCAACAGCTACAGATATAAAATGGTCAGCAAGAAAACTAGAAATTAGAGAAGAGACAGAAGGGGTAAAGCCATAAGCAGGGAGTTTGGCCAATAGAGCATTGTGCCAGACTCTGTCAAAGGCCTTAGATATATCAAGGGTGACAACAAGATTTCCTATAGTTCCTCAGAAAAGATGACCTTAGGTGAGCAAGATAGGAGAGGAGGTCACCAATAGATCTTGCCTTACGGAAGCCATACTGGTGATCGGAGCATTGAGCAAAGTTTTAATAACTTTAGTAATAGAAGACGTTAGGGCAAAAGGTCAGTAGTTTGAAGGAATAAGGTGGTCACCCTTCTTAGGAATAGGTTGAACTAGAGCATTCTTCCAAGTTGAAGGACAGATACTGGTTGACAGAATGAGGCAAAAAAGGCAGCAAAGCACGAGAGCCAGTTCATCTGCAAACTACTTAAGGAACCTTACAGGAATATCATTGGAGCCAGATGCCTTGTTTGTCTTTAGCGAGCAAAGAACCTTATGATCATTGCATGAAGAAAGGATAAGGGAGGGCATAGGGTTAGAGAGGGGTAAAGATTGAGGGACAGGTGAGCTGGAATCGTTTATAGAAGAGTTGGCAGAAAAATGAGAGCCAAAGAGAGTGGCTTTGTCAGTGGGAGAGTAAGTATACAACCATCAGAGCAGATGAAAGTTATGAAGAGAAGGCAGAGGAAAAGTGAAGGGTAGAATCGTCAGCAAAGGTATGAAGAAGAGAGGAAGATTAGGATTGTAGAAGATCATTGATGAAGAGCAGGAACAGAGTAGGTGAAAGAACAAAGTCCTGTGGAACACCACTGGTAAAAAAGAAAGGGCTAAATGTCGCACCATCAAAAGCTACAGATATAAAAAGGTCAGAAAGAAAACTGGAAATTAGAGAATAAACAGAAGGGGTAAATCCATAAGTAGGGAGTTTGGCAAACAGAGCCTTGTGCCAGACTCTGTCAAAGGCCCTAGAGATAACAAGGCTGACGACAAAGGATTCCCCATAGTTCCTCAGAGAAGATGACCTTGCATGAGCAGGATAGGACAGGATGTCACCAGTAGATCTTACATTACAGAAGCCTTACTGGTGATCGGAGCATTGAGCAAATTTTCAAAAACTTTAGCAATATAAGAGGTTAGGGCAAAAGGTCGGTAGTTTGAAGGAATAGGGTGGTCACCCTTCTTAGGAACAGGTTGAACTAGAGCATTCTTCCAAGTTGAAGGATAGATACTAGTTGACCGAATGAGGCGAAAAAGGCAGCAAAGCACGAGAGTCAGTTCATCTGCAAACTACTTAGGGAACCTTACAGGAATACCATTGGGACCAAATGCCTTGTTTGTCTTTAGCAAGCGAAGAACCTTATGATAATTGCGTGAATAAAGGATAAGGGAGGGCATAGGGTTAGAGAGGGTAAAGATTGAGGGAAAGGTGAGCTGGAATCATTAATAAAAGAGTTGGCAGAAAAATGAGAGCCAAAGAGAGTGGCTTTGTCAGTGGGACAGCAAGCTATACAACCATCAGAGCAGATGAAGGTTGTGAAGTGAAGGCAGAGGAAAGTGAAAATTAGGATCGTCAGCAAAGGCTTCAAGAAGAGAGGAAGATTAAGATTATAGATCATTGATGAAGAGCAGGAACAGAGTAGGTGAAAGAACAGTCCTGTGGAACACCACTGGTAATAAAGAAAGGGATAGATGTCGCACCATCAACAGCTACAGATATAAAAAGGTCAGAAAGAAAACTGGAAATTAGAGAACAGACAGAAGGGGTAAAGCCATAGGCAGGGAGTATAGCAAACAGAGCCTTGTGCCAGACTCTGTCAAAGGCCTTAGAGATATCAAGGATGACGACAAAGGATTCCCCATAGTTCCTCAGAGAAGATGACCTTATATGAGCAGGGTAGGACAAGAGGTCACCAGTAGTTCTTGCCTTACGGAAGCCATACTGGTGATCGGAGCATTGAGCAAATTTTCAATAACTTTAGCATCAGAAGAAGTTAGAGCAAAAGGTCAGTAGTTTGAAGGAATAGGGTGGTCACCCTTCTTAGGAACAGGTTGAACTAGAGCATTCTTCCAAGTTCAAGGATAGATACTGGTTGACAGAATGAGGCAAAAATGACGGCAATGCACGGAAGCCAGTTCATCTGCAAACTACTTAAGCTGACCTTACAGGAATACCATTGGGACCAGATGCCTTGTTTGTCTTAAGCAAGCGAAGAACCTTATGAACATTGCGTGAAGAAAGGATAAGGGAGGGCATACGTTTAGAGAAAGGTAAAGATTGAGGGACAGGTGCACTGGAATGGTTTATAGAAGAGTTAGCAGAAAAGTGAGAGCCAAAGAGAGTGGCTCTGTCAGTGGGACAGCAAGCTATACAACCATCAAAGCAGATGAAAGTTGTGAAGAGAAGGCAGAGGAAAAGTGAAGGGTAGAATCGTCAGCAAAGGCATGAAGAAGAGAGGAAGATTATGATTGTAGAAGATCACTGATGAAGAGCAGGAACAGAGTCCAGTGGAACACCACTGGTAATAGAGAAAGGGATAGATGTCGCACCATCAACAGCTACAGATATAAAATGGTCAGAATGAAAACTGGAAATTACTGAGCAGACAGAAGGGGTAAAGCCATAAGCAGGGAGTTTGGCCAACAGAGCCTTGTGCCAGACCCTGTCAAAGGCCTTAGATATATCAAGGGTGACAACAGGATTCCCAATAGCTCCTCAGAGAAGATGACCTTACATGAGCAAGATAGGAGAGGTGGTCACCAGTAGATCATGCCTTACGGAAGACGTACTGGTGATCGGAGCATTGAGCAAAGTTTCGATAACTTTAGTAATAGAAGATGTTATTGCAAAAGGTCAGTAGTTTGAAGGAATAGGGTGGTCACCCTTCTTAGGAATAGGCTGAACTAGAGCATTCTTCCAAGTTGAAGGATAGATACTGGTTGACAGAATGAGGCGAAAAAGACGGCAAAGCATGGGAGCCAGTTCATCTGCAAACTACTTAAGGAACCTTACAGGAATACCATTGGGACCAGATGCCTTGTTTGTCTTTAGCGAGCGAAGAACCTTATGATCATTGCATGAAGAAAGGATAAGGGAGGGCATAGGGTTAGAGAAGAGTAAAGACTGTGGGACAGTGTGACAGAGTGTTTCGCTCAATGTCAACAGAGGCTGTTAGATGCCTTATTAATTAAATTAGTAACATAACTGTTATTTTCTAACTAAAAAAAAATTAAAATAATTCCCTTTAATATAACTGTTATTTTCTAACTAAAAAAATTAATTCCCACTTCTTGACTTTCGCAGATTATGATTATTTGCAATTTGTATTTTAGCTTATAGCTAATTCTATATAGTTTAGTTACTCTTCTTGTACGTGTAGAAGTATAGCCCCAATATAAAGGCTGCTCCTATTTTTCTGCCTGCTCAGGGCCAAGAAAATTAAGAGAAGAAGAACCAGTAACCTAACTTTTCATTAGTATTCTCGTTTTATTTTATTTGCTTCCACTTGTTGCACCTAAAAATACTGTCTCTCCCTTGCATCTCTGCTATAATTGCCTGCCAGGGACCACCACTAAAATAATCCTTAAAATGAAATCAGAGCCAATTACTGCTCTAGGAATGTCTCCTACAGATGACGTCACGAAGCACCACGAGGAGACGCTCTCTTTTAGCGCCGAGACTGCCCAGAGGCAACATCTCGCCTGGGTGGTCCAAGTTTATTTAAAATCAAATTACGTGGCATCTTCACAGGAATTCATCTAGCACAACAAGGAATTCATCTAGCACAACAAGGTGAGGGATAGTGTATGGTAAAGCTCGTGGGTCAAGCAAATTGGTTTATTTTCGAGAATTAGTTACATTCGTTACTGGATAAATCTTACGGATTTCTATTCTCAGATTCCATTCCCAGTCACACGAAATTTTGTAGATTACCACACTGGAATCTCACATGCCAAAGTTAATTCCTTAACCTGTAAATTACAGCTGATATATATTGCTGAGAAGTTTCTTTTCACTGAATGTGATAAACGAAAATCTCATCCTCTGAAGACTAAGTTATGAGCCCGTAAAAATCTATCTCTCTTCCTAATAAATTCTAATTTCATTTCACCCCTTTCTATCATCGTAAATAAAGTGTTTTTTTACTTCAAAAACTCGTCAGTAAAGCTATTTGCCAAAAAGCCAAATTGCAAATATTCAAAAGGTAATTTTTCCCAGTTGGCTATGCAAATATTTCTTGTTAACCACATTTTAATGAATGCATACCGTATTTATCTTGCTAATTCTTCATATGTTGGGGATAAAGTGTTTTGAGTTATAAGTTGCAAATACCTCAAAAGGTGGTTATGCACCCTTTTTTTCATTGCAAAGTTCTTGATAACTAAAAGTGAATGAATACTGTATTTATCTCGTAGATTCTTCCTTTACCCTAAATAGAGTGTTTTACCATATTAATTTCATATCAGGAATAAGCATTGCAACTTTTGTGGTTGCCCACAATTTAAGGAATACATACAGTACTGTATTTGTCTTGCTTATTCTTCATTTATTGTGAATATATTATTTTCTTTAAAACCAGTAAAGAATTAATGTTTTGTATGCTATTATGGTAGCATAAATATTTCTGGTTAGCTGTGAATAACCTATATATATTCATCCAGTAGAATGACATTGGAAACTCATTATATGTGTGCTCATGCTTTCAGTTTCCCATTATAAACAGTGTGTCATTTCTGTTTCTGAAATTGCAGTGCCCTGTATTCTACTCTGCCTGTGTGACAGAGGTAATCATCGAGTTGAGGCCAAAGTCTTGGCATACGTCCGTGGTGCCGGGAAACGAACTCATACTCACCTCCTCCGGGATTCGAGGCAGCATTTCATAAAGTTTAATTTGAGAAATTTAATTCAATTCTTTTAATGTCATTGCATTTCCAAAATTAAAAGAAAGTTGAATTCTGAGTTTCATTTAACCGACTAATGGTATTGAAGATAGGGTGTGCAAGTACAAATATCTGTCCTGTCTGTTTGTGAGCTCTTAACCGAGCTCGGTACTTTGAGTCCCCTTAGTAAAACAGAATCTTAACACTCTAGCATCATCATTTAAAATTAAAACCCCCACAGACAGGTGAGCTGGAATCGTTTATAGAAGAGTTGGCAGAAAAATTAGAGCCAAAGAGAGAGGCTTTGTAAGTGGGAGAGCAAGCTATACAACCATCAGAGCAGATGAAGGTTGTGAAGAGAAAGCAGAAGAAAAGTGAAGGTTACAATCGTCAGCAAAGGTATGAAGAAGAGAGGAAGATTAGGATTGTAGAAGATCATTGATGAAGAGCAGGAAACCCAGCCACTGAGGGGGGTAAACCAGCCTCAACTTGGTGCCAGTCCCAAACCCGGGTTGATGGGGGAAGGTTGGTGGCAGGAAGGGCATCCGACCATAAAAAATTTGCCAAAACCAAAATATGGCCAGTACAGATAACGAGAATGGATATACAGGGTAGGAGAAAGAAAGGGAGACCAAAGCGTAGGTGGATGGATTGCATCAATGACGACTTGAGGTTTAAAGGTTTGTTGGGTGATGAGGTATGGGACAGAAACAAATGGAGAAATCTGGCCAGAAACATCGACCCCACATAAAAGTGGGAAAAGATGTAGACGAAGAAGAAGACTGATGAAGAACAGGAACAGAGTAGGTGAAAGAACAGAGTCCTGTGGAAAACCACTGGTAATAGAGAAAGAGCTAAATGTCGCACCATCAACAGCTACAGATATAAAAAGGTCAGAAAGAAAACTGGAAATTAGAGAACAGACAGAAGGGGTAAAGCCATAGGCAGGGAGTTTGGCCAACAGAGCCTTGTGCCAGACTCTGTCAAAGGCCCTAAAGATATCAAGGGTGACGACAAAGTATTCCCCATAGTCCCTCATAGAAGATGACTTTACATGAGCAGGATAGGACAGGAGGTCACTACTAGATCTTGCATTACGGAAGCCTTACTGGTGATCGGAGCATTGAGCAATGTTTCAATAACTTTAGCAATAGAGAAGGTTTGGGCAAAAGGTCAGTAGTTTAAAGGAATAGGGTGGACACCCTTCTCAGGAACAGGTTGAACTAGAGCATTCATCCAAGTTGAAGGATAGATACTGATTGACAGAATGAGGCGAAAAAGACGGCAAAGCACGGGAGCCACTTCATCTGCAAACTACTTAAGGAACCTTACAGGAATACCATTGAGACCAGATGCCTTGTTTGTCTTTACCAAGCGAAGAACCTTATGATCATTGCGTGAATAAAGGATAAGGGAGGGCATAGGGTTAGAGAGGTGTAAAGATTGAGGGACAGGTGCACAGGAATCGTTTATAAAAGAGTTAGCAGAAAAATGAGAGCCAAAGAGAGTGGTTTTGTCAGTGGGAGAGTAAGCTATACAACCATCAGAGCAGATGAAGGTTGCGCAGATTAGGCAGAGGAAAAGTGACGGGTAGAATCGTCAGAAAAGGTATGAAGAAGAGAGGAAGATTAGGATTGTAGAAGATCATTGATGAAGAGCAGGAACAGAGTAGGTGAAAGAACAGAGTCCTGTGGAACACCACTGCTAATAGAGAAAGGGACAGATGTCACACCATCAACAGCTACAGATATAAAAAGGTCAGAAAGAAAGCTGGAAATTAGAGAACAGACAGAAGGGGTAAAGCCATAGGTAGGGAGTTTGGCCAACAGAGCCTTGTGCCAGACTCTGTCAAAGGCCCTAGAGATAACAAGGCTGACGACAAAGGATTCCCCATAGTTCCTCAGAGAAGATGACCTTACATGAGCAGGATAGGACAGGATGTCACCAGTAGATCTTACATTACGGAAGCCTTACTGGTGATCGGAGCATTGAGCAAATTTTCAAAAACTCTAGCAATATAAGAGGTTAGGGCAAAAGGTCGGTAGTTTGAAGGAATAGGGTGGTCACCCTTCTTAGGAACAGGTTGAACTAGAGCATTCTTCCAAGTTGAAGGATAGATATTGGTTGACAGAATGAGGCGAAAATGGCAGCAAAGCACGAGAGCCAGTTCATCTGCAAACTACTTAAGGAACCTTACAGGAATACCATTGGGACCAAATGCCTTGTTTGTCTTTATCAAGCGAAGAATCTTATGATCATTGCGTGAAAAAAGGATAAGGGAGGGCATAGGGTTAGAGAGGGGTAAAGATTGAGGGAAAGGTGAGCTGGAATCGTTAATAAAAGAGTTGGCAGAAAAATGAGAGCCAAAGAGAGTGGCTTTGTCAGTGGGACAGCAAGCTATACAACCATCAGAGCAGATGAAGTTTGTGAAGAAAAGGTAGAGGAAAGTGAAAGGTAGGATCGTCAGCAAAGGCATGAAGAAGAGAGGAAGATTAAGTTTGTAGATCATTGATGAAGAGCAGGAACAGAGTAGGTGAAAGAACAGAGTCCTGTGGAACACCACTCGTAATAAAGAAAGAGATAGATGTCGCACCATCAACAGCTACAGATATAAAACATTCAGAAAGAAAACTGGAAATTAGAGAACAGACAGAAGGGGTAAAGCCATAGGCAGGGAGTATGGCCAACAGAGCCTTGTGCTAGACTCTGTCAAAGGCCTTAGAGATATCAAGGATGACGACAAAGGATTCCATATAGTTTCTCAGAGAAGATGACCTTACATGAGCAGGATAGGACAGGAGGTCACCAGTAGATCTTGCCTTACGGAAGCCGTACTGGTGATCGGAGCATTGAGCAAAGTTTCAATAACTTTAACAATAGAAGAAGTTAGAGCAAAAGGTCGGTAGTTTGAAGGAATAGGGTGGTCACCCTTCTTAGGAATAGGTAGAACTAGAGCATTCTTCCAAGTTGAAGGATAGATACTGGTTGACAGAATGAGGCGAAAAAGACGGCAAAGCACGGGAGCCACTTCATCTGCAAACTACTTAAGGAACCTTACAGGAATACCATTGGGACCAGATGCCTTGTTTGTCTTAAGCGACGAAGAACCTTATGATCATTGCATGAAGAAAGGATAAGGGAGGGCATAGGGTTAGAGAGTGATAAAGATTGAGTTACAGGTGCACTGGAATCGTTTGTAGAAGAGTTAGCAGAAAAATGAGAGCCAAAGAGAGTGGCTTTGTCAGTGGGAGAGCAAGCTATAGAACCATCAGAATGAATGTGAGGGGGAAAGCCTGAGTTACAGAAATTTTTGGGGAGGTTTTTGGCTAAGGACCAGAAACATTTATCAGTGGGAGAGGTGTTAAGGTCATCAACTTTCCTTCTTATAAAGGAAGCTTTAGACCTTCAAATCTGAGCAGTACAGCAATTTCTAGTTACAATAAAAGCATAGCGAGTTAAATCGGAAGAAGAGGCTTGGTAAGATTGGTAAGCCCGATTTCTGGCCTGGATAGCCATGGAGCAGGCACGGTAAAACCAAGGTTTAGGGGGAGAGAAAGTTTTGGTAGAAGAGGGGATGTATGCCTCGATTCCCAAGGTCATGATCTCTTCAACTTTTAGGGCTACCTGATCAGGGTTATGGGACAGAAAGTAGTAGTCATCCCATAGGAAATCAAAGAGAAAGTTACGCAAATTTTCATGTTGGGTACGCACAAAGTGCCAAAGGCGGCACTGAGTAGGAGGGATTGGTGGAAGGAGAGCAAATATGGAAGACTGAGATCACAGAGTGGTCAGATTTATCATGAGGGGAAAGCACAGAATAATAGTAGTATGAAGGGTTAGAAGTAAGAAATAGATTAAGCGTTTGCTGCATGTTCGTGACGATAAGGAACACGAGTAGGATGTTTGATAATTTGCTCCAGATCGTGAGCAATAGAGAAAGCAAGGGCCTCACTTCCTCCCACATCAGTATGAGAAGAATTAAGAAACTCACTGTGGTGTACAGTGATGTCTCCAATGTAAAGACATTTGGCATGTGGGTGAGAAGATAGCAAGGACTCATGGCACAAGGACAGATATTCAAAGATAGATTTTTAGCCAGAGAATATCAAAGTCAGGAGATTCAAGGTCCATGAACCTTGCAATAGGAGTGTTAATGTTGCAGTAGGCACAGACCCAACAGTGGTGACTGACCCCAACCCAAGAACGCCTGTACCCATGAACAAAATTTTGAACAAATTTTGACCCCAACCCACGAACATGCATGCGTTGGCCAAGCCACCACATGTCCCACTCGCCCTCTCTCAGTTTGCATTGGTGCCCTCACTGTGTGGTTTGTTCGAGACCTGTTTGTAGTTCTTGCTTTATTTTCCATTGTTTTACCTTTTAGATAGCCCTTATTATGGCTCCTAAGAAAGTTAAAAGTGTTGGTGATATTGGCGTCAAACACCCTAGATGCATAACAGTGGAAATGAAGAAAGAAATAATTTCTAAACATGAAAATGCAGTTCATGTGTCCGATCTCGCCACACAGTATAATATGGCAATATCGACCATCTCTGCAATTTTAAAGAATAAAGAGATCTTAAAAGATGGCAGAAGTGGCTAAGGGAGTAAATATATTAAAGAAGAAAAGGTCAATTAATAGAAGAGGTAGAAAAATTATTATTGTTGTGAATAAATGAAACACAGCTGGTTGGAGATTGTATTAGCAGGGCCATAATATACATTAAGGCTTTGCAAATTCATCATGATTTAGTAGCAAACTCTCCGAGTTCTAGTGGCTCTAAAGTTGACGAATTTAAAGCCAGCAGAAGCTGGTTTGAGCACTTTTGTCGACAAACTGGGATTCATAGCGTCATTAGACATGGAGAGGCGGTTAGTTCCGACCAAAAAGCAGCAGATTCTTACATGAAGGAATTCGCTAAATTTATAGAGAGTGAAGGTTATAACCCTACTCTTTCACCACCATCCACGTATGCCAGCAACAATCATCCACGAATGTAAATACAGTACTGTTTCTTACCTATATTATTTTTTTTTTACCTACAATATATACTCTTCCCTACTGTATTTGTTATTAGGGAGAGAACGTGACAACTTTTTCTAAGTGTTGGACTTTGCTATTTTATACTGGGTATCAACTAGTGCATACTGTATACCTGAATATGTTCATGTTTTACTTTAATAGAGTGGAATTCCTTTCTATTATTAATGTAATTTTCCTTTTACAGATGAAATACCTATAACCTGTATTATATTTCAAGTTTTTAATGACTAGGAAAATTTTAAAGTGAATATTTATTATGACCAGAAAGACACAAGAGAAAAACCTGGATGTGGCAGAGATGAGGATGTTGAGATGGATGTGTGGGGTGACAAGAAGCAACAAAATCAGAAAAGAGGTAATTAGAGGTACCTCAAAAGTTAGAGAAATATCAGATAATATACAAGACAGTAGACTAAGATGGTATGGTCATGTCGTTAGGAGGGATGAACAGTATGTTGGGAGGAGGGTGATGGAAATGGATATACAGGGTAGGAGAAGGAGGGGGGAACCAAAGCGTAGGTGGATGGATTGCATCAATGACGACCTGAGGTCTAAAGGTTTGTTGGGTGATGAGGTATGGGACAGATACATAGGGAGAACACTGGCCAGAAACATCGACCCGACATAAAAGTGGGAAAAGATGTAGACGAAGAAGATTTATTATGACCAGAAACGAATTCATTGAATTTACATGCTTTTCAATGGGATATTTAAATACAACCCAAGAACAGTTTTTGGGAATGGATTAAGTTCATGGGTTGGGGTCAGCACTGATATACAGTATATATATATATATATATATATATATATATATATATATATATATATATATATATATATATATATATTATATATATATATATATATATATATATATATATATATATATATATATATATATATATATATATATATATATATATATATATATATATATATATATATATATATATATATATATATATATATATATATATATATATATATATATATATATATATATATATATATATATATACAGGGGGCCCCCATATAACGTCAGGGTTCCATTCCTGACAGCTGACTTTATACGGATTTCAACATAAGTTGGAATTCACTTGGATTTGAACCTAGGTCCCCTAAACTATGTAAAAACTAAACCATCAAAAACATAGAATAAAATTCTATTGTCCTAATGATTCTTACAAAATTACTAAAACTAATATTGATACTATTCCTAAACTTTAAAATTAACATTATAAGATACAGGTACTGTATAATAAAACAACACTTACATACATAAAAATATCTGTACTGTATTACACTTACAATATTATTTTATATTACAAAACTGTATGTACACTGTACTGTAGTTTGCTTGCATAGGGAGGGAGAGACAGGCTTATTCTTTATTATAAGTTCTCATTGTAAGATTATAATACACTCTTATTAACATAAACAATATTACACTACAACAAAATAAGTTTTCATTGTAAAATGATAAAACACACTCATAAACATAAAAATATTACACTACAACAATAGAAGTTCTCGTTGTAAAATTATAAAACACACATATAGACAAAAATATTACACTACCACAAAAGTTTTGACAGTAAAATTACAAAACACACTTATAAACACAAATTTATTACATTACAACAAAACTGTAAGTACTGTATTGCTAACTTTTACTGTACTCATATGGTGTGCTTGCATAGGGAGGGAAAGCCTAGCTGATTATGAGGAACCTGGAGAGGCAGGTGCTGAGGAGACTGGGGCAGGTGAGTCTGGAGAGGTAAAAGAACATTCAGTACATAATCTATAGAAAAATATTGTATTGTACATACTGTATTATAAGTTATCATTGTAAGATTACAAAACACTCTTATAAACATAAAAATATTAGACTACAACAAAATAAGATCTCATTGTAAAATTATAAAACACACTTATAAACAATAATATTACACTACAACAAAACAAGTTCTCATTGTAAGATAAAACACACTCATAAACATAAAAATACTGTATCACACTACAATAAAACTGTAGGTGTTGCTTACTTTTACTGTACTCATGTGGTGTGCTTGAATAGGGAGGGAGAGACTTGTTCATGGATGCCATCTCTGTCTTTGATGATCGTGGCCACGGTCATATGGGCTAATCCGAGATTGCGGCCAATATTCGTAGAAGATTCTCCCTTTTTAGCAGGGTTTGTCACTTCAGTTTTAATTTCCATAGTGATGGCTTTTCTTTTCTTAGAATCACTGCCATCAGAACTATCACCAACACGCTTGGGAGGCACAATAAAGTCAGTAATGAGCGAACACGAGAGCAGACGAAAGCATTAGACACAGTATGGTGGGCGGGAATAAACTGAGCGGTGGTCATTTTCCTGCTTCTACACTACACTCACCAAACTATATCGAATAAAATTGTGTTTACAGCTATATGTTTGGTATTTTTTCTTTTTAAATTCAATATAATTTTTCAATATAGCCAACTGCATATAAAAAAATAAATAAATGAAGCCATTAACTTGATAAATACAAATACAGCTGTGCTGCTAGCTGCGCATTCGAGTGTAAATAAAATCGTATTTATAGCTGTGTTTGGTATATTTTCTTTTTAAATTCAATATAATTTTTCAATATAAGCAAATACTCAATATAAAAAAATAATTAAATAAGGCCATTAACTTGATAAATACAAATACAGAACAGCTGTGTGTACACTTTTTAACAGACATCTCGACAACCTTAAACTTCATAGGATGCCTTTGTAACAGCTCGACATATTATAAAAGCTATCCTTTTATTCGCGTTTATTTTGAATGAAATCATATTTACAGCTATGTGTTTGGTATTTTTCTTTTTAAATTCAATATAATCTTTCAATATAATCAAATATATAAAGAAATATATAAATAAAACCATTAACTTGATATATATGAATACAGCAGTGCTGCTAGCTGTGTATTCGTGTGTATTTCAAATAAAATCTTATTTACAGCTATGTGTTTGTTTTTTTTAATTCAATATAATCCTTCAATATACTGTAACCAAATACCGTATATAAAAAAATAAATAAAGCCATTAACTTGATAAATATGAATACTTCAGTGCTGCTAGCTGTGTATTCCTACGTCGCTCTCACAAACTATTTTTGCGAGCGGTTTGAAGTTACCACACCAACCAGGTAGGTAAAAAAATTTATTTTTTAATAACTGATTAACTATATTTTGGCCTATGTCATAACAGCAAATGACATAACTCGGTTCGAGTTTATACAAGGACCTACAGTATGTATGTATACAGTGTTCCCTCGCTATATCGCAGTTCACCTATCATGAATTCAGTGCATTGCGGTTTTTTTGGGTGAGCTTTTTTTTTTCCTGAGTATATTCGAGAATATTAAAAGATTAAAAAAATAAAAGTTTCAGTATTTTCATTATTCTATTGAAGAAAAAAAAATTTCATTAGTTTATTGATAAAAAAAAAAAAAATTCCCAGCCTAAGAATAATAAAACAGTAAGAAATAGTAAAAAAAAGGAAAAAACGTAAATTTAAACAAGTAACTCTGCACCATAGAAAGTACGATACTGGTATCGGCGTTTCGGAAAATGAAATCGGTGGCTCCTACGTGAGCTAGCATATATTAATATTTCCAGTATTTTGATTATTTTATATCCCAGCAATAAGAATAATAAAACAGTAAAAACTAGTAAAAAACATAAATTTAAAGATGTAAATCACAGTATTGCACCAACCCAGCCACTGAGGGGGGCAAGCCAGCCTCAACTTGGTGCCGGTCCCAAGCCCGGGTAAATGGGGAGGGTTGGCAGCAGGAAGGGCATCCGGCCATAAAAATTTTGCCAAAACCAAAATATGGCCAGTACAGATAACTGGCCAGAAACATCGACCCCACATAAAAGTGGGAAAAAGATGTAGACGAAGAAAGATCTGTACTGGCCAGAAACATCGACCCCACATAAAAGTGGGAAAAAGATGTAGACGAAGAAGAAGAAGAAGAAGAAATCACAGTATTGCACCATGTAAAATACGATACTGGTATCAGCGTTTTGGAAAATGAAAGGATCTTGTCTATGTGAGCTAGTAAATATTAAAATTTCCAGTATTTTCATTATTTTATTGAAAAAAAGAGTATTTCCTAGCCTAAGAATAATAAAGCAGTAAAAAATAGTAAGAAACATAAATTTTAACATATAATTCACAGTATTGCACCATGTAAAATATTGTATGACAGCGTACACTGTATTGGCGTCTTGGAAAATGCAATGGCTCGCACCTATGTGAGATAGTTTATGGGATGCTATTGGCTGAAAGGGTGGGAGACAACAAATCACAGAATTGTTTTTCTGTTTGTTCTATATCATGAGATCTGATTGACTTTTTATTGAAGCTTCATTTTCCCAGTGTCTTCCATTGTCTTGCCTCACCCGTTCAGTCTAACTTGTGTGTGCGGCGTTCGCGTTGTGCCTCTTGAAATGTTGTGCTTGTGATTTTTTGCACTCACGTTTTTCAACCTCTGCAATGCCTCCCAAGCGTCCTTCATCTACTAAGGCTTCTGGTAGTAAGCCTAAGCGGCAAAGGAAGATGTTGACCATAACAGAAAAGGCAAAACTGTTAGATATGCTGAAGCGAGGAAGAAGGTTCACAGATGTTGGCCTCAACGAATCTACTGTTCGAAACATCAAAAAGGACGAGGCTAATATCAGAAAAACAGCAACTACTGTAATTCATGTAGTAAAACAGCAAAGAGGATCGTAACAACCCACATTAAAATAATAGTGCAGATGAAATCTGCTTTGACCCTGTGAATTGCTGATTGCAGAAAGAAAATCTTCAGCGTAGACAGCAATATCATGCAAACAGAGGCGAAGAAGCTGTACGAGACATTCGCTACAAACGAACCTGATGACGACAGTGGTGACCGTGGGGAGGAGGAGAGAGAAGAAGATATCGACGACCCACAACCAGGACCCTCCAGCAATTCTCCACCAAGGAAACAATCATTCGAGGCAAGCAAGGGATGGTGTGCCAAATTTCAAAAACGCTACGGCCTAAAGAGCGCTTCGGTTTATGGGGAAGCTGCCTCTGCAGATACAGCTCCAGCTGAAGATTACGTGAAAAACGACTTCAAGAAATTATCGAGGAAGGCGAATATGCTTCTGAGCAAGTGTTTAACATGTATGAGACTGGGTTATTTTGGAAGAAAATGCTGTCTCGCACTTTTCTCTTCAAGAAAGTAGCTAAAGCCCTGGGATTTAAAGCGCACAAAGACCGCATTGCCCTCACCATGTGCGGAAATGCTGAGGGCTTCATGTTAAAGCCCGGGCGTATCTACAAGTCTAAAAACCATAGGGCTTTGAAGAATAAAAATAAGAATGTGCTGCCAGTGTACTGGATGCATAACCCTAAGGCCTGGATCACGAAAAGCCTGACATCGGACTGGTTTCACCAATGATTTATCTCACAGGTTAATATTTATCTTACAGAAAAGGGCCTTGAATTTAAAGTACTTCTTTTGATGGATAATGCTGGTTGCCACGCAACTGATCTCGAATATGAGGGTGTTCAAGTAGTGTTCCTGCCACCGAATGCGACATCACTGATTCAGCCTATGAATCAAGGTGTTATTACTGCGTTCAAGGCCCTCTACATACGAAATGCCCTGGTGAACCTGGTTGTATCCATGGATGCAGACAAAAAATTCTCACTCAAGACTTACTGGCGTAACTATACGATTGCTACATGCCTTCAAAATATTCAGAATGCAATCAGAGAGATGAAGCCGGCCACTATCAATGCCAGCTGGAAGAAATTGTGGCCAGAGGTCATCTACAACTACAAGGGATTCGCTCCTGACGAAGTCCATAACTCAGCAGTTGTGAAAGCTGTGAAGTAGGCTGCATTACTAGGAGGAGAAGGCTTTGAAGATATGAGTCACGAAGACGTGAATGAACTGATCGACTGCCACTCGCAGCCTTTGACTGATGAAAACTTGAAGGAAATGACAAAATCGGCGTGCGAAAAAGAGGAAGAACAACAACCAGAGGAAACACATAAAGAAATCGAAGAACCTGGCCTTACACTCGAACGTCTGGGAGCCATGTATGAACATGTCAAAGTAGTCCAACAACTCTCGCAAGAACATGACGATGTCATGATTCATTACAAAACCATCTTCCAACAAAAGAAGAAACAGTGACAGCAACTCCCCATTACCATGTTCTTCTCTCGCAAAAAGCAGCCGTAAAGCTGTCATTGGCTGCGGAATAATTTCCTCTGGAGTCTATACACATCATCATCACCTCATTCACAATAAATTTACCTATCACGTTCATATAAATTTACGCTTGCATGCCGTTATTAATAAAGTAAAGAGTGGTTTGTTAACAGTGCAGGGAGGGTTTATACAGTAAAGGTAAAAATACAGTAACCCTTCATTTATCATGGGGGTTCTGTTCCGTGACCAACCGCGATAGGTGAATTTCCGCGAAGTAGGATCACCCTATATGTACATAGGTATTTTACATTTATTTTTATGTTTACTGTATAAACCCTCCCTGTACTGTTAACAAACCACCCTTTACTTTATTAATAACAGCGTGCAAGCATAAATTTATAAGAAAAGTGATAGGTAAACCTACCGTGAATGAGGTGATGATGACATGACATACTCATATACATAGGTATTTTGCAATTAGTTTTACGTTTACTGTATAAACCCTCCCTGCACTGTTAAAAACCACCATTACCTTTATAAATAACAGCATGCCAGCGTAAATTTATATGAATGTGATAGGTAAACTTACCGTGAATGAGGTGGTAATGACGTTTGTAGGCTCCATAGGAAATTATTCCGCAGCCAATAACAGCTTTACGGCTGCTTTTTGCGTGCGAAGAACATGGTAATGGGAGTTGCTGTCGCTGTTTCTTCTTTTGTTGGAAGATGGTCTTGTATGGAATCATGGCATCGTCAAGAAGATTGCAGAAGGTCACCGAACGAACCATGTTATCATCATGTTCTTGTGAGAGCTGTTGGAGTGCTTTCATGTGTTCATAAATGGCTGCCAGACGTTCGAGTGTGAGGCCAGGCTCTTCGACTTCTTCATGCGTTTCCTCTGGTTGTTCTTCTTCCTCCTCTTCGCTCGCGGATTTTGTCATTTCTTCCAAGTCTTCATCAGTCAAAGGCTGCGAGTGGCAGTCAATCACTTCATTCACGTCTTCGAGGGTCATATCTTTTAAGCCTTCTCCTCCTAGTAATGCAGCCAACTTCACAGCTTTCACAACTGCTGAGTAATGGACTTCATCAGGAGTGAATCCCTTGTAGTCGTAGATGACTTCGGGCCACAATTGCTTAAAGCTGGCATTGATTGTGGCCGGCTTCATCTCTTCGATTGCATTCTGAATATTTTGAAGGCATGTAGCAATCATGTAATTACACCAGTAAGTCTTCACTGAGAATTCTTTGTCCGCATCCATGGCTTCAATCACGTTCGCCAGGGCATTTCGTGTGTAGAGGGCCTTGAATGCACGGATAACGCCTTGATCCATAGGCTGAATCAGTGACATCATATTCGGTGGCAGGAACTCTACTTGAGCACCATCATATTCGAGATTAGCTGCGTGGCCACCAGCATTATCCATCAAAAGAAGGACTTTAAATTCATGATTTTTTTCCGCAAGATAAAATTCTGACCTGAGGGATAAAGCATTGGTGAAACCAGTCCGATGTCAGGCTTTTTGCGATCCAAGCCTTAGGGTTATGCATCCAATACACTGGAAGCAGATTTTTGTTTTTATTCTTCAAAGCCCTAGGGTTCTTTGACTTGTAGATTAGCCCGGGCTTTAACATGAAGCTAACAGCATTCCCGCACATGATGAGGGTAACGCAGTCTTTGTGCACTTTAAATCCCGGGGCTTTAGCTTCTTCCTTGAAGAGAAACTTGAGACACAGCATTCTCTTCCAAAATAACCCAGTCTCATAGATGTTGAACACTTGCTCAGGAGCATATTCCCCTTCGGCGATAATTTTCTTTACATCGTTGTTCACGTAATCTTCACCTGCAGTTGTATCTGCAGATGCAGCTTCGCCATAAACCGAAACGCTCTTTAGGCCAAAGCGCTTTTAAAATTTGGCGAACCATCCCTTGATTGCAACAAACGATTGTTTCCTGGGTGGAGAATTGCTGGAGAGTCCTGGTCGTGGGTCATCGATATCTTCTTATCTCTCCTCCTCCTCACGGCCGCCACTGTCATCGTCAGCTTCATTTGCAGCGAATGTATCGTACAGCTTCTTCGCCTTTGTTTGTATGATATTGTTGTCAATACTGATGTACTTCTTTCTGCAATCAGCAATCCACAGGGCCAAAGCAGATTCCATCCGCACTATTATCTTATTGCGGGGTGTTACGACCCTCTTTGCTGATTTACTAAATGAAATAGTCGCTGTTTTCTTGATATTTGCCTCATCCTTTTTTATGTAGCGAACAGTAGATTCGTTGAGGCAAAGATGGCGGCCGACATCGCAAACCTTCTTCCTTCTTTCAGCATATCTAACAGTTCCACCTTATTTGTTATGGTTAACATCTTCCTTTGCCACTTAGGCTTACTACCAGAAGCCTTAGAAGATGAAGGACGCTTGGGAGGCATTGCAAAGGTTGAAATACGTGAAGAAAATAAATCACAAGCACAATGTATTAAAAAGCACAACGTGAACGGCGCACATGTGAGTTAGACTGAACGAGTGAGGCGAGACAATGGAAGATGGTGGGAGAACCAAGCTTCAATCAAAAGGCCAATCAGACCCCATGATACAGAACATACAGAAAAACAATTAAGTGATTCATCATCTCCCACCCTTTCAGACAATAGCATTCCATGAAATCTCCCGTAGGTGCGAGCCTTTGCGTTTTCCAAGACGCCAATACAGTGTACGCTATCGTACAGTACTTCACAAGGTGCAATACTGTGAGTTATATGTTTAAAGTCATGTTTTTATAATTTTTAACTGTTTTATTACTCTTAGGCAAGGAAATACTTTTTTATCAATAAAATAATGAAAATTTCAATATGTACTAGCTCACGTCGGTGCGATCCTTTTCATTTTCCGAAATGCTGATACCGGTATCGTATTTTACATGGTGCCATACTGTGAGTATTTATGATTTTTACTATTTTTTACTGTTTTAATATTCTTAGGCTAAGAAATACGTTTTTTTTTATCAATAAAATAATGAAACTACTGGAAATTTTAATATATGCTAGCTCACGTAGGTGCAACCCATTGCATTTTCCGAGACGCTGATACCGGTATCATACTTTCTATGGTGCAGAGTTCCATGTTTAAATTTATGTTTTTTTTACGATTTCTTACTGTTTTATTATTCTCAGGCTGGGAAATACATTTTTTTATCAATAAAATAATTAAATTTTTTTGTTTTAATAAAATAATGAAAATACTGAAATTTTTTTTTTTATATTTTCGCATATACCCAGAAAAAAAATAAACTCGCCAAAAAAAAACGCGATGCACTGAATTCGCGATAGGTGAACAGCGATATAGCGAGGGGTTAATATATTAATATATATATATATAAATACAGTGTTGCCTCACTTATCGCGGTAATTCGGTTCCAGGACCCGGCGCGAACCAGAAAATCTGCGAAGTAGGATCCACCTATATGTACATAGATATTTTAATATATTTTTACATTTACACTGTATAAACCCTCCCTCCACTGTTAAAAAAACACCCTTTACATTATAAATAAGAGCAAGCAACATAAATTTTTATGAAAGTGATAGATAAAATTACGGTGAATGAGGTGATAATGACGTGACATACATACTCATTTACAATTAATTTTTCATTTACGTACTGTATAAACCCTCCCTGCACTGTTAAAAAAAGCACCCTTAACATTATAGATAACAGCAAGCAACGTAAATTTTTATGAAAGTGATAGGAAAACTTACCGTGAATGTGATGATGACGTGACATACATACTCATTTACATTTATTTTTTCGTTTACGTACTGTATAAACCCTCCCTACACTGTTAAAAAAACACCCTTTACATTATAAATAACAGCAAGCAACGTAAATTTTTATGAAAGTGATAGATAAAATTACGGTGAATGAGGTGATAATGACGTGACATACATACTCATTTACAATTATTTTTTCGTTTACGTACTGTACAAATCCTCCCTGCACTGTTAAAAAAACACCCTTTACATTATAAATAACAGCAAGCAACGTAAATTTTAATGAAAGTGATAGATAAAATTAAGTGAATGAGGTGATAATGACGTGACATACATACTCATTTACAATTATTTTTTCGTTTACGTATTGTATAAACCCTCCCTGCACTGTTAAAAAAACACCCTTTACATTATAAATAACAGCAAGCAACGTAAATTTTTATGAGTGATAGATAAAATTACGGTGAATGAGGTGATAATGACGTGACATACATACTCAATTACAATTATTTTTTCGTTTACGTACTGTATAAACCCTCCCTGCACTGTTAAAAAAACACCCTTTACATTATAAATAACAGCAAGCAACGTACATTTTTATGAAAGTGATAGATAAAATTACGGTGAATGAGGTGATAATGATGTGACACACATACTCATTTACAATTATTTTTTCGTTTACGTACTGTATAAACCCTCCCTGCACTGTTAAAAAAACACCCTTTACATTATTAATAACAGCAAGCAACGTAAATTTTTATGAAAGTGATAGATAAAATTACGGTGAATGAGGTGATATTGACGTGACATACATACTCATTTACAATTACTTTTTCGTTTACGTACTGTATAAACCCTCCCTGCACTGTTAAAAAAACACCCTTTACATTATAAATAACAGCAAGCAACGTAAATTTTTATGAAAGTGATAGATAAAATTACGGTGAATGAGGTGATGACGTGACATACATACTCATTTACAATTATTTTTTCGTTTACGTACTGTATAAACCCTCCCTGCTGTTAAAAAAACACCCTTTACAGTATAAATAACAGCAAGCAACGTAAATTTTTATGAAAGTGATAGATAAAATTACGGTGAATGAGGTGATAATGACGTGACATGCATACTCATTTACAATTATTTTTTCGTTTACGTACTGTATAAACCTTCCCTGCACTGTTAAAAAAACACCCTTTCCATTATAAATAACAGCAAGCAACGTAAATTTTTATGAAAGTGATAGATAAAATTACAATGAATGAGGTGATGACGTGACACACACACTCATTTACAATTATTTTTTCGTTTACGAACTGTATAAACCCTCCCTGCACTGTTAAAAAAACACCCTTTACATTATAAATAACAGCACGCAACGTAAATTTCAATAAAAAAATGAAAATACTGAAGAAAAAAAAAATCAATATTTTAATATTTTTGCGTATACCCATAAAATAATATAATAATTTATAAAAAAAAAAAAAAAAAAAAAAAGGCAATAGAGTGAGAACGCGAATCAAGAAGCGCGAATAACCGGGGTAGCACTGTATGTATGTATGTATATATATATATATATATATATATATATATATATATATATATATATATATATATATATATATATATATATATACACAATAATCCCTCGCTATTTCGCGGTTCACCTATCACAAATTCAGTGCATTGAGAATTTTTTTTGGAGAAAAAAAAAAAAAAAATTTTGGGAGGAATTTTTTTTTTTTTTTTTTTAAAGATTATTGTGACACCAGGACGGGCCAAAAATGATAAAATAAAGTAGCCTTTATCAGGCTGTACAGAGAAACAGAGATGGAGTGTAATGACCTGTCAGATGTGAAGGGATTATGAAAGATGTGTAATGAATATTCAGTTCTCTGCTGGGTTTTAATATACCTCTGCATTACTTTCATGATGCCTATTCCAATAATTCTCCTTAGATATTATTATTATTACTATTATTATTATTATTATTATTATTACTATTATTGGAGACAATAATTTTCCTTTGATGATGATTGTGGAGATTATTATTATCATTATCATTATTATTATTATTATTATTATCATTATTATTAAG